>VXAA01007494.1:114811-133856 GCA_013399115.1 Anseranas semipalmata
TTTTTTTTTTTTTTTCCCATAAAAACTGAATTTGGGTAGGGTTTTTTAATTTTTGTTTGTATTTGTTTGTGTTCTTACTTACATAATTTAGACTTTTAAAGCCAGTGTTTAAGTCACCTATGGCTAGAACTAGCTGAGTTACTGTACTGCTAAATGCAGAGGGAGTGCTGAGGAATAAGACAGAGTTTAACTTTTCAGATCAGATGAAACTCTTATAAGTCACACATCATGACACTTTACTTGCATATTATTATTATTAGTAGCAGTAGTGGTAGTAGTATCTGGCAATGGATTGCTTGCAAGCTATTTGCAATGGAGACTGCTTTGTGTTTCCACACATTCATTAACTTTCTCATCATACATAATTGTTCTACTTTGACTCAATACATTGTGTTAGAGATTTCAGCACAGGCATGTAAGCTGCAGACATTTTACAGTAACCCCCCCCAACCCCCCCCATGCCCCAGATTTCCATGTAAACAAAATTTCACTCTCCAAAACTTTCTTACAGAATAAAATGATGAAAAGTAAAATGTTCAAAGTGAATAAAATCTTTAGATGAATCCTTATCAGATACTATTTTTGCATCATTTGGCCTGTCTGACTTTGGCAGTCAGGCTGAAGGTTCACTTCAAAGCAATCTTCTGAGAACGAGTTTTTCCTCAGTCTCTCTGACTATATCAGGGTAGTTATCATTGAATTGTGTTGGACTTAAGCTCTGCATCCAATGAACTCTGCAGATACACAGTGAGATTTTACCGCTCTGATATATGCATAGGATGTAGTATCATTCAAATAAAACAGACACAAAACAGAAATTAGCCAAAAGATATATATATATATTTAAGTTTGTATTTATTTGTTTTTGTTTGCTTGTTTGTTTGTTTGTTGTTGTGGTTTTTTTTTTAATCTTGAGTTACCAACAGAGTGATCACTGGTAGTGACTAGCAATTATGACTGACTTAATTCAGTTTTCTGAAGAGCAAGTGTGGAAAAAAAAAAAAAAAAGAGGACCATCTTACTCAGTTTTAGAAATCTTTGGTGTAAAAGTTTGCCTCTGAAGTAGGCTGTTTTGGAGCCAGTGGGAAGAAGCAGACAATTCCAGAGTGCTATTCATCTAACCTATTTTAGACCCTGTTCCTTTAGCATCTGCTGCACACAGATACACTCCTGCTATATTTGGCACTGAACCACTTTCGCAAATTGCTTGTGGCCTTCAGACTTCAGGCCTTCAGGATGCAGGGTGGTAAAAAAGATAGCCCCATCCTATCCTCATTTAGTATATGGTTTCTCTGTTGATGCTTCCAGCAAGCCTTGCCAAGTAACACCAGTGGGTGGGGTGTAGCCTTTACAGTGCACAATCCTGTCTGGTAAGACTTGGCCCGAACCCACCAAATCTGTTGATTTCATGTTTAGTTAACTGAAGGTGACGTTACAACTTGGTGACTTCTGTTAACCATATTTTTCCAAATAACATATGAATATGCTTGAGCCTTTTAAGTTTTATTAAAGAATAATCATTTGAAGGGGTTTTCTTTTTGGCAAGGATCACAACCACCATTCACTCATCATGAAAACAGAACTAATCGGTACAAGGGCAGAACGTGCAGAATTCGTTCTTGAAAGGAGTATGTGTTGGGGCTGGGAGGATGAGTGGCTCTGGCTAACCTTTTTTACTAGCTCTCATAGCCAAGAAAAGAAGACCAAGTCAGATTTCCTTCCTGTGCCATCTGTTCATGGATTATGCATTTTCCATTTAAGCAGGTACAGATTTCCTGTGGGGATAGAGTTGGAGGCTTCCTTCATATGAGACATTAAACGCTATCTCCAATTCCTTTCTGTACCATTAGGCTTTTCTCACATTCCCAAAGCAGTAAGAACACAAGTTTTTGCTACTACAACATCACAGGAGAGAAAACAAGGTGTCAGAGGGAGGGGAACTCTCTTGCTATACTCATGGCAGGTGGGAGCAGCCTCAGTGGATAGACTGGTTGTAGTCATGGCTGAGGGTTGGATCTTGAGCCTTGGGCTATGCTGCTTTCACTAGCCCTGCACTGATTGTACATATCTCCCAGTATACAATTCACCATCCTGGTCCTGTGCCACTGACTTAGGGGTTGTATTTAGTCCCATTTAAGGTCACAGGATAACATTTCTTAAAAGTGTTAGAAACAAGGACCAAAAGGAGAAATTTACACAGTTCTCAGGGGAATGGTCCTAATACATGGCTTCTTGATGAAGCACCATTTGTGGCTGCATAGAGATAACACTCCTTGCCTTCTTTCTTTGCCAGTCTAATACCTTGGGTACTTTCCCACAGTGGGAACAGAAGGTTCAGACTCCTTAAGACTGAGGTGTGTCTGAAACAATGTTCCAGCTACAAGTAATACAAGAAAAAAAAAAAAAAAAGGCATTTCCCTAGTTTCCATCTATGTTTTAAAGAAATGGCTGTGCATTGATTGTAACAGCTCAGACTATCTCCCCATTCAGGTCCTAGACCTTGTGTTCGTAGATCAACAGCTCTTAGGCTGGACTCAACACTCAGTTGTCCTATTTAGGATACTGAGTATGTCTTGGTTATCTACAGAAGCACTCCAAAGTCAAAACATTGATTTTACATGTTTCCAGAGAGATGGAATTACTCTCTAAAACTCAGAATCTTAAGCTGGAACTTATGTAGACATAGTCAGTATGAGTATCACTCTTATTTGCCGCAGGAATAAGAGGGGAAAGCTCTTCTCTCCTCAATTCTAGGGCTGTTATAGACTTCTGTTAGTTTTATTCTTTGTTCCACTCCTTTTGTTCTTTGTACTGTCATGTTCAATGTCCCACAATAGCTGTTTTGTTTCTCACCATTTGCCTTCAGTGGGCTTCCTTTGGCAGGGTGTTTCTGCTAAGGCAATGAAGACATTGAGGAAGCTTCCTTTGATGGAGCAGAGTCAAAGGCAATTAAAGGGAGAGTTTGTGCAGAGATCTTGTAGCCAAGTTTCATCAGTGAAAGTGTTTACAAGGTGAATTTTCTCCATTACACAGGGGAGCAGCTCCCCAACAACTGTGTATGTGCTAGAGAGTAACAGACAGATTTTTGTTTGTTTTAGGCTGTTTGCCCAGAAGTTAGTACACCCACCAGGGATGATGGTGTATAGGGGTAAACTGTGATCCTTTTCTCTTGTAGACTGGTTGGACAGTACCTGGCATAGAGGCTGGACCATACACATATATTGTATCATGGCTAGGTAGTGTATAAATACAGCATAGCCAAAATTTGTGATCTAAGAGGACAGGTTCAGTGAAAAGCACTTCACCTGCCAGCACTATAGTTTATAGGCTTCTTTTTCTTGGGTCAATGGCTTTATTAAGACCTGAAATACTGCAGAATGAGTATTCTTTAACTTACTTCCAGCTGCTGGGGATATGCTTATTTGTAACATATAGATTTTCCAGTAAGAGTGGAAATTCAAAGAGAAACTGTGAGGAAAAAAAAAAAGTGATGAATAATCCAGAAAAACAGTCAGGTGTCTAACTGCCACTTTTAGACACCTAAATCCAGCTGTAACTCCAAGGTGCCTGATTCAGTGAATTCTGGAGACATCCAGGTTTTTGTCAGTAAAATGTATCTGTGCTTGCATATCTCTTTGCACACATGCACAGCTCCCAGACATTTTTAAATAAATATTTCTTGGGAGGGTCTGTGGCCCAGCTTTTTCAAGTTAATACACAAGCTATGGCCCAAACCAGAACGTTTTATCAAGCAAGGTAGAGAGAGAGCTTCAGCCCACATTCACCTACAGAGCAAAGGTGCCTCCTCCCTGGAGTGAAATATTGTGATTCAGATTCCTGTTATAAATCAGGAAGAGAAGGATACAAAGCTCTTGTACACCAAAAGAGTGGTCTAATTCCTGCCCTGCTAGTCATAATACCAGTAGGTTATTCCCTGTGAGAAAGGCACAGCCTCAGCTAGGCACATAATTTCAGGTGAGTATTCACAGCTGTAAAATCAGAGGTTGACTTTAACTACAAATGGGATAGGCAGCCATTTAGGGCAGCAGCTGAAGGTTGAAAACCAATAAAAAAGCAACGGTCATTCTACCTTCTTTGTCTGTGGGAGAGCCCAACCATCAGGGCTTTTCTCTTCTGTCTGTTTTGTATTCAACTCCCTTTGTTCCCTTCCTCAGCAGAGCAGCCCATTCTCATCTTTGAAATGACATGTCTCATTTGGAGCAAGCTTCTGAGAAACCTCAAATTGGTTCTGTGGTATGTAGGGAGGGTATAACTCCCTGATGTGGTGGAAGGAGAAACTGACTTCTTTGTAGTTTTTGTTTTTGTTTTTGTTTTTTCCTTCCATTAGCCAAGGCAACTATACACAGAGGATGGTGTTTTCTTAGTCACATGTATAGGATCACAGGACAGTTTTTTTCTGGTGCTGAGTTCCACAGAAAGGCAAATTACTTATGATTAATGTCGTACAATGCTCAATATCCATCACAACCCGAAAAAAAATATTGATCAGAAAATATAACAAATTAAGTCATAGAAAATCCATCAGTATCTGAGACACAGGACCCATGGAGGATAAATGCATTTAATTGTATCTTATATCCTTTATTATCTCAGTTCAGCAGCTGGGGAGAACACTTAAAAGCTGTAAGAAATCCCAGGCAGGAGGACTCTAAAGCATCAAACTTCTATGTGCAAGGCACTAAATAAATGTAAATCTGTACTAGTAAATCAAACAATGCCAAGGAATGTCCACTCTTCTCTTTTCCCTCTCCCTCTTCCCCACATGTCCCACAGCTTTGTACATAGGCTGTGGACAGTCAGGTGCTTCTGACCATCTCATCTGGTCTGTCTACTGAAATGGTAGACATACACCTAGGCCAAATAGACGGAACAATATACTCAGGTATATATACCATAACTATCATGTGTATTCTACAATATATATAGTAACTGACTGTCCTTTCAGTGTTCTGCAAGTAAGTGTTGATATCAAAAAATACAGTTGTCTTTCTAGAATAATTCAAGAATCACTGATGAAAGCTTTCAACCCATATTTCAAGAGTTTGCTAAAGATTCTTTTAACAGCCAGACTGTGATACTTAAAAAATTTCCTCCAGAAACTGGTTTACCTTTTCAGATGTTCATTAGCAGTATTTTATCTTGCTTTTTTGAAGGACATGTCTTATATATTAATTATTTTCCAAGTAAAATCAAGATGAATTAGATCTGGTTAGACAGAACTGACAAAGTGGACAAAAGCTTAACTATGTACATTCTATACATGTGGCATGCTCAGTGCTGGAGCAATGCACCAGTCTGCTGTTTGCCCTAGCTTATTCCAGCTCCAGGGACTTAGATTTCCCTGGTGCTATGTCCCTTTTCTGCTAACACAAATGAAGTCTCCTGCCTTCCTTTGTTGAAACAAGTCTTTCTAGGTTTTGAGGCTCTGCCCGTTTAGGAAATGGTTTTGTTAAGCAGGGAGACAGTTATGATTAAAATCAATAAACAAAAACACATATATGAACATTTATAAAGCCTCGCTCTTGTTTTTCTTGCTGTAGGCTCCTCAGCCTCTTTGAAATGGAAGTTCTTCCTCAAAATGCACAAACAAGCCACATTTTCTGTTGACTCCCTTTGTGACTTTTTGGGCTTAAACCTTTCTGTCTCTTATTTTTCCCTGCTATAAAACAAAGGTAATAAAGTTTTTGATTTTGTTTTCTCTAAGATTATATTGAGGCCTGTAGTAATTCACAGAACAATTCTAGTTCCCCTGAGCTACAGATATTTTGGCCAAAGAGAATGTGTGGTTTTCAGAGGTGCTTGCCTAACAATTTCTACATCTTAGACTCCTGTGAGGTGTGTTAAGCACCACAACACTGACAAACAATGACATGCAAAATTTTTGCTTTTGCCATCTTTTCTATATGTTTAATAAGAAGATTCATCTGAATCAATAACAAGTAGCAATCTTCTGTATAATGAGGTCTGGTATTGAAGATATATTTTTAATTGATAAATCATCCACAAAAAATATTGATCCTTACATACAGTAAACATTACACCCATTCCTTCAGAAAGCAGAGATTACACATGCCACCAATTATCATTCAGCAAAGCTCTCATCAGTAAGATATCACTTGAACTAAATACACCCTGTGAGGGACAAACCTCCTTTAATAAGCAAAGAGTGAGTGTTGCCTGTACAAGAAATGGTTAAAAGAGGCAGAAGTGCTGTAAGACAGAATCAGAGAAAGCACATAATCCCAGCTTGATGCAATTACTCTAACATGAATTTAAAATAAAATTAAAGTTAACAGTTTAAACTGATGTTTGAGGGGTTTTAAAAAGATTTAGTTTCCCTTGGAACCACTATGTTATTTGAGCCACTGTAATCTCAGAGCACAGTGCTCATAACTTCTCTCAAGCACTGTTACTACTAGATTATGCCCACAGGTTAAGTTACAAATGTCTAAAAACCCTAAAATTATTAAACCTAGATTAAAGTGTTCAGAGAATATGGTGTTATTTTAGTCTCCTGCCATATCCTACATTTACCATAAAACTGTTATATTGGCATTCTAATAAAATGTCATAAAGCAAGTATGTAAGGAGGTGTTTTGGGTTTGTTGCAGTCTGATGGAAGCCAAGTTAACATGGCAACCAAAATGTGTAACAGAAACACTTAAATGTTTTTCATAAACTGCAAACCTTGTAAGAACCTAAGAGCACATTGACTACTGGGCAGTGCATTACTGAAGATTACTGCCATATATGCTTGATGCTTCACTTAGACAATTTCTACACAATTCAGAACTTAATTATATGAAGTAAATATCCTACTTTCTTTTGGTCACACCCTTACCCACCAGAGCTCACAGGTGTCCCATGAACTCTGGCAGCCATATGTAAAGAGGAAGGAATGGTTTGTTCCTTGAACATTGGGAGCTAAGTTATCACACTGACCAACAGATTTAGGAAGTTTAGTTCAGAAGGGACCTACAAGATCCTCTGGGCTGATCTGCTTTTCTTAAAATCCCTCACACTCTGAAGAACATGCTATCACAAATGATATACAATGTTAACCGTCTACAACATCTGTAATGCCTTATCTGTTGAATATGTTCCTATTATTTTTCCTATCTGTAATGCACTTGTTCTTTGTTGTACACAGAGGTTTAAAAGTTCTTTATTTAACTCTCTCTCTCTAAAAAAAAAAAAAAAAAAAAAAATAAAGAGTATCATTATTAGGTCTCAGTTGTTGCTCACAAAAAATAGAAGGCCCAATGAAGTCTGAACTATAGACTCCTGGTATCTTAACACAAGGGATAGAGAGAGTCCACCTTGACTAGCAGGTCATGTCAAATTTCAGGTCCGAGACACCTAAATCAGCACTCCATTCCTGCTATCAGAGAATAAACAAGTTTACTCAGGCTCAGTTCTGAGAGGAAGAAAATGACTTGGTGAAGTTCTTTTCACCTAATGAACTCCAGATGAATGCTTTAAAAAAGCTTAGTGCAGTTACCTGCAATAAGGCTATTTTTTTTTCTCAGTGGTGAATTTCCCAGGAGCTTATAGAAACTTCCACTGAGAGTATGAGTAGCCAAATCAATGTATTCACATACAGCTCAGCAACTCACAGTAAGAAACTATATGGAAGTATGAAGGAGGTGTAGGGCAGGAAGAGAGCTCTGTGAAAGCGAAATTCTAATATTGCCTGGGGGGTTACATTCTTAACCAATGGAAGAAGAAAGATTCAAGACATTACTTTAACGCAAGAGGTAGTGTGGTAAAGAATGACCAAAAGAATGAATAACAACAACAAAAAGGCATGCATCTGATCGGAGCATCAGGCAATACACTTTGCATTGGCCAACAAGGTTTGTGCAGTCTGGAAAAAAACAGCTCATTGTGAACCTCATTGGTCCTATAGACCACTAGGAATAGAAGGAGGTCTAGTACTAAAAAATAAATAAGTAAAGAGAATAGTTAATCAAAATATTTGAGATACGCAGCTCAGAACTAATCACAATTTTCACTGATATGAATTTGAATTTAATAAAATGATTTCTGCTGGAAGATCATTTTGTAAAGCTTCTCATTTCCTGACAATATTTAGAATTTGAGAAACTTCTTTTTTTTTTTTTTATTTCAGAGTACAGTCCTTCTACAGATAAAATTAAAAGTATCCGTGGTTTGAATAGGATGGTGAATAATCAGTTACTGTGGCTTGGGGGTTTTCATTTTTGACAAGAAGAAAAAACAAAACCTTTAAACCAGAACACCTGAAAAGCAATTGTTGACACCATCTAAGTTGCAGTTACAGGTCTCAGCAGCACAAACGAAACTGAAGAGTTTTTTTTTTTTTGCCCATTAATCATTACCTAATGTGAGCAGAATTGTTCTCACTATGGGCATACAGTTCCTGTTCCTTTACTCCCTGCCTGGCTGATGGTAGTTGAACTTTGCTTGTGCTAAGAAACCTTAAGTGATATATAGCAAAAAAGCTGCAATCTTTGTGTAAATCCAAAGACTGAAGCTAAGTGCTGTGTTTTGTGCAGAGTGCTTAAAATCCAAACAAATTTGATTAAATTCCAATTGTTCATAACACAAACAAAAAAAAAAGAATTAAACCAGCTTCTGCAAGCCAATCACATCACTAAAATAGAAGTAGCTGTAAAAATACTGCTAGAAGAAACACACTGTAGAGGCAAGGAAGAGCCTTCTTCCTGTTATATCTACTGTATTTGTTTCCAATCAAACAGTAGTGAAGATCATTGGGAGTTCCATCTGTGCCTCACATACTCTTGTGGAAATTATCAATGAGTGTGAAGTGTGACATTAAAGTATGTAAACCTTCACCAGAGAGGTTGGCTTGCTAGCACTGATGGGCCTGGTATATTCTCTGAATCATTAATGGTTAAAGTGCATTGCATTTGAATGTCCAATTTGGCTAGCTCACAGATATCACTGTTTCTATTGGTACATCTGGCAGAACTTGTAAGTCTCCTTATTATCAAAATGTCTCCATTTTATGAACCATGAAACCTCTGCTGATATAACTGGTAGAACTCACCATGAGATAAGTGATTATGGTCAGTGATGTTTGAAAGGTCCTTCAGCAAAAGACCTCATCATCACCAAAACAGAAGCAGTTATGGGTCAAAATAATTACAGCTCTTTGCTAGCTCAGATGATGGACAGTGCCATGGTGGGAAACAGCTATGGTTCACGACATGTTGAACATCATAGTCAGGAACACTTACAAATTTCGGTAGCATGGATATTGGAGGCAGATGGGAAAAGGACTCAGAGTATGCACCGGTTAAAAGTGTTACTGTCAGAGTTTGCAGTCTTTATAACAAAAATTTGATTTTTCAATTTGATTAAAAGCTGATTAAAAGGAAAACAGCTGCTGATTTTCTGTAAACCTGACCAAAAAAATGCTGATGGGTTTGGCATAGATCTGGAAAGGAAATTATACTATCAAACAGGACAGTTTTTTCACATATCTGAAATTTTGCTGCCTGCTCCAGGATGCAGTCAGACTCTTTAATGTGTATGTAATTAAGAAAATTTTCCCCCAGTTCCTAGTAGACTAAGGTTTACTAAATGAATCAGGTGGAACATGGATTTCCCCATACCCATCAGGCTCCTCATGAAAGTGTTATTAACTTCAGTTAAATACTAGGATCCTAAGGATAAGAAATTTCTTGACATGAAAAAAACAAACAAACAAAAAAAACACTTTCAAAGAAACTATCTTTATCTCTACAGTGTTTTATTTCCTCATAAATATAACAAAGTAGTACCTCCCTGCCCCTCCTGGAAGTTATGAGTTATACATCTCCAAGAAGCCTTCTCCTTCTCTCGGACCTAAAGTCCCATTTTGACAGGAAAACTTTCACCATTAGCAAGCTTTCCTTACAGTTAATCTTCCACGTTTTGCCTTGTGTTTGTTTTTGGACTTTGTAACTTGCCCAGAAAATTGAGAGATTATGAATATGTTGGACCAAAAGAAAGGAAATTTGAAAAACAAGCTTCTGCTAGAGTAGTTCAGGAAAAAAAATGCCAATTCAGTTTAATAGAAATGCTTCAAGGAGGTTGACCCACATTGTTGCCAAATTCCAATAAAGTCCTGAGACCTCTTCTGTAAACTCAGTCTTCCTGTTGCTCATCAGGCCAAGACAGTGCCAGGAATATCAACCTTTGAGATTCTTTGTTGTACAGGAGCCTGGTTCTTTGGTCATACAGGACGCTGTCTTAGGCCAATGACTTCAAGATTTCCAGACTACTTCCAGACTAGTAAACCAAACTCATGAGGGCTTGAACTCAAACATTTTCCCATGACCGTACACACAGCTTAACTGCTGGCATGCTCCCTGGCATGGTTCTGGCCTACACTCATCAGTACTCACCCACACAGTGCCCACATACATTACAAGGGGATTTCATCAGCCAAGAGCCGCTCTCAAGTTCATGTGTGAAACCACTCAGTTCTGGAAATTCAGAACGATCAATGCAAATTTTACCAGGACAATTAAATGCTGCAGAATGGGTGCTCCGTTATTTTATTTACTAGTAGAGATGTAGTCACAGATCAGGAGACCAGGAATAATTCAGCTTGACTCTGAGACAGGGACACCAGCAAATCAACCAGGAAAAATATCTGGGCTGTTGTAGCATGTTACTTTCTTCAGGCAATTGTTCAGGTTTGATACCATCCTATGTGTTCAGTCAAGAGAAGGGTGCCTCAGAAGGTGATGCCAAACTGGAATGCTAAATTGGAGCTGTAGCTCGGTTAGCAGCTGTTAACATCAGGTTTAATTTAGATTACCAGATTATATTTCTAAGGTTCAGCAATACAAATAGCAACCGTAGCTAGAAAAGGAGAAAATCAGAACATAGCAATAGGCCTCTGCATGAGTGTTTCTAGCCTTGGTTCAGACCAGACTGGCATGCTAGTTTCTAATTCTTCCATGAACAGAGACATTGCACAATAGATAAACTTACAATGCACATGCAATGTGGAGGGCCTTCCACATAAAAGTCCTGCCAGCTCCCATATCGTTCCTGAGAGTTCCAATTCAGATTCCTCCCCTCATATCAACTTTTAAAGCACCGCTTCATAGGGAAAGAAAGCCAGTCTCTCAGGTAACCAACTCCCAAACCACTTAGGTCTTTATAGGTTAAAACCAACACCTTGAACTCAGCCCAGAAATTTATTGGCAGCCATTGCAGTTTTTGGAGACTTTTATTTTTTTATTTTTATTTTTTTTACGTCCTCTCTGCATGATGCTCCACTTAATAAACAGGTGGTTGAATTGTGCACACTAGATTCAGTTGCCAAATGGCCTCAAGATGTAGCCTCACGCGGAGTGCATTAGAGTAATGTAACCTTGCAGTAAGAAAAGTATGTATAACTTGAGCAGGGACCACATGTGACAGGAAAGGTTGTGCTCTTCTTGCCAAACGCAGCTGGAAAAGGAAAAAAAAAAAAAAAAAAACTTCTTGGCTGGCTGCATCTGCTACCACAGCCCTGACAAGCTGCCCAAGGTCTTCTATGTGCTTGAGGACCTGGATGCTCAACGGGAAACTGGACCTAAGTTCTGAAATAAAGTGCTTGGATTCTCCAGTGTTCTGGAGCAGGAGAATTGAAATTATGTGACAGATTCACTTAAATTGAATAATGGAATATTTCACGACAATGTGAAATGAACAATGTAATCTGTAATACAGTCTTTGTGTTATTTATTCTGATAGTAAATTTAACATTATTCTGCTCCTACAATTTCCATGTGGAATGTGCTTACTATTTTGAATTCATAAAAGCACAAGTTCATCACTGAAGTGGGAACATGAGGTTTGGGAGAATACATGTGGGCTGCTGAGGATCAGGACAACAGTGGTGTGAAGTGTGGCATTACTGCACTAACAGACCACTCCTGCTGAATCAGTCAACAATGAGAAAGTTGCAAGTGTAGGCATCTTAATTGTCAACTGGATGCTTCAGAAAAGTCTAAGAGAGGGGATTAGGCTGGAAATCAATATTGCATTGGTACATTTCTTCAACATTTTCTCCACTGTTCTGAAAGCTAAAATCAATACCTTAACACAAGAACAAAGATCTGGGGTGGTGGGAGAAATTCAGATTCTTCAGCAAACAATCTAGCTAAAGTATCATGAGATGTCTAAATCCCAGATAATCAAAAAGCCGTGAATCTGCTGATCATCAGCATTAAAGAAGGGTAAAATTGTGGAATCAGTAGTCATCACTTCATCTTGCCCAGCTCTTTGATAGCTTCTTGCAAATTGCACTTCATCTCATTTTTGTGTATGTGTCAGCTTCTAATAGCATCTTCCTCTGGATTCTGTCCCTCTTGAATGCATAAGAACATAAAAATAAACAGATTTCCACCAAACACAAATTTAAATGGTCTCAAACACTGTAGTATTGTTGCAACATATTTAGCCTATGTCAGTTTTTTCAGGCTGTATCAATTCTTTTCAGGGCTATAAACAGTCACTCAAAACCTACGAACAAAAAAAAAAGCTTCCATATTCAAAAATAAGGGGGAATATTTGCTAAAGTATCTAAGCTATGTAAGAATATGAATTTCATTTGTCTGTGTGGTTTAAGTATCTTGATGTCTATGTCCTATTGTCTTTACTACTGTCTTTTGTTTAGTGTGTACTCTAGAAAATATACATGTAAAATATAGCCTCTGCTCTATTTTAATCAAAGCACAATGACAAGGAAGGCTATTTTAAAAACAATCACATAAATTCTTAATAAGTTACTGGTACTGTCAGTTAATTGATTTTATGCACAAGGAAAATGAAGAGTGGCAGATGCAGAGGTCTCTGCTTGCCCAAGAAACTATTTATCCATCAAACTGCTGTGTAGGTGCCATTGCAGCATTTCCTCCACTCCTCCTGAGAAAGCTCCCCCTTTGAAAGAAAGCTATTTTTGGACTGGCGAAGGGTTGTTCAGCTTCTGTACGCGATCTCGGTGTGGATGGGGGCTGACATTGCCATCAAGGGGGCTAACTGCAGGGTGCTCTGATAAACTCAGTTTATTCTTTTATTGCTTTAAGTATTGTAGTGAAAACAGGATTTGCATGTCATTTTTATTATAATTTGGTTTCCTGTTCAAGCTAAAATAGCGTTTGAAACTGCAGTTTATCCACTTGTGAACTAGAACAACGTCTTGTAAAACTGTGCTGGGTTTACACTAGTTTCCCTTATTCGAAACATATGCAGAAACTTATGGTTGTGATCTATGATTAATACTGTATAGGCTGAGTTAAATCGAGTTGGAACTGCTGGGTGTGACCGTCACTCTTCATTTAAGATAGTAGAAACAGTTTCATTTATGATGTGATAGCAGTATTCAAACTAAAACAAAGGCACACCCAAGGCCACTAAGGAATTTGAACTATCTTGGAGGAAGGCTTGCTGGATACTTTTTAGAAGAGTATGCATATATATGTAACTGTATGTCAGAGAGAGAGAAAAAAAAAAATCAAAGTGTAGAGAAGTTCATGTTATGAGCATAGCAAAGATACAGTAAAAGATCCCTTTCTATTTCTCTCCTCTCTTATCTGCTTGCTCTCCTCCATGCACTCCCTCACCTCCTCTGGACTTGATTAACTATTCCCTTTTGCTATTGAAGTGATTTATGTGGCTGTGTTCTCAGGCATATCTGTAAATTAGCTTGTTTTAAAGAAAAAATAAAACTTTGTCATTTTTTTTTTCCCCCACAAAACCCAAGAATTTCCCTGGTTGAGAGCATTGCCACAGAAACAGTTGCACAGACACAAAGGCCTTACACAGTAAGCTCAGGTAGAGGACATCAGTCAGTCTTCCCTTGTCGACTGATGTACTCACTCCATCACAGAAGGCCACCAGATTGGTCACACACGATTTGCCCTACGATTGGGTTTCATAACTCATGCACTCTCCTTTTTCCAGCCTCAGAACATCATATCTGTTGCATAGGGGCACTTCGGGAGCAAGAGGGAAACTTCCGCTGCTGCTCCAAGCAGAAACGAGGGTCCAGTCTCCCTTGTCTTGTGAGTCACTCAAGTCCGTCAACTCAGGGTTGGAAGCTAGCTTACCTTCCACTTGCAAGGACTTAAGGCAGGGCTGTCACTCAGCCTGTGTCAGTGCACAGTACAATGCATCATTCTTCTGGATTCCTGGATAACATGCTGCCTGGTGAGCTCCTCTTGCAACTTGGCAACCTGCTTGAAAAATTCGTCCAGCTGGGCACAGTTGCACCCACAACACCCACTTCTGCCTTCAGGCCCTAGGGGGACTTCCAGATTCTGGAGTTCCCTGCAACTGAAGGTCTGGGCAGCTCTTCTGGTCCTTGAGAGGTCTGTCTGGGTGTAGGCGTCTACCTAAGGAGATTGTGGCCTCTGTCTGTGTTTCAGCCTCAGCCTGGCAGCTGTGGCGGGCCTTGTTTCAGTAGAAGGCTGCTTCTTGTTACTCCCAGAATAAAAGAAAGCAACCTGCCTTCCACCCTCCCTGTAACAAGGGGTAACATTTACATACCACAGGTTATTCCAACCATTACATCAGCCCTGCTGTCACTAAGCGCTAGGAGAGCCTATGGACAGTTCCCATTAGGAACAAGGGGAAACCAGGGTGAAGGAAGATGTCATTTTTGCTCTAAGCTGTGCTGGTCACTCTAAATTTGCTATTGGACCATTCACAAGAACCCTGTGTGGTCACTGGCAGGTTTAGTCTCCAGAACAGACTTGTTTCTGATGATTTGTCCTCTTACACGTTTGTCGCTCTGGGTTTGCATTGTCTGCAAACATGCTGGAGCAAAATGCTGTCCCATATAAGTACGTAGAACTATTGCCAACTTCAATGGGCATGCATCCATACCTTGGGGTAAATGATTGGAAGTATATCTCAGAGAATAACATTAATGGAGTAGAACTATTAGTTTTAGACATTACAGTGTGAGATGATATATGATTAGCTATATTGGCTAAATGAATAAACAGTAAGTCTTCATTTTCTTTCTGTTTCAAGTAGAAAAAAAAAAAAAAAAAAACTTATCAAAATATAATGTTTTCCAGGGACATAGGTAATACAAACCAAACTTTCTAAGTTGTTTCAATGACCAGTTAACTCACAAAATGCTACAATTTCCATTTTGTTCCAAGGCTGAATTTGATTGTTCTTTTTTTTTTTTTTTTATGTTCAGCCACTGGGTCTGATAAATTGAAGAGCCTTTTGCTATTGTCTTTTCATCCAGTTACATGTCAAACCTGATTCTTGTCAACAATCTCCTTCACAAATATGGCAGATAGAGTGTGGTCTCCAAGTCTTACCTATAAAATATCTTTCACCATCCTATAATTTTATCTCAAAGTTATTTCTACCTCTACAATATGATACAAGACTTGTGGTTCAACTCAGAGCATAGCATTCCTTAGTGGTTCCCATCACCACATACAGAGATAATGTAAAGTCCTCCAGCTTCCTCCAGCTTCATCCTCTTATACATAGAAGATGTCAATTATTCTTTTTGCTTCAGTGCTATATTGGGAATCTGAGATGAGCTGTTTATTCTTTACAACTCACAAACAATTTACAGAGGTGTTTCTTCCCTAGTCTGTAAATATTGTTTGCTTATACTGAAAGCCATTTCAGATGCCTGCAGCTGACAGAATCCAAATTATTCAATGTAACTGATTTATTCTCTTCATTATCAAGCATTCTTTCTTGTCTAGGCCATCTCTAATCTTTATAAATAATGATTCTATGTTTTTCTCTAATTAATTAATAACCATATTGCAGCAGATGGCCATCAATTTATGCTTTTAGAACTCCATCAGAGACATTTTGCAACTGCTTCCTTGTTCATAGTTCCATATGGCTCCTTAACCAGTGCTTCACTTAATTGAGCAACATTCTGAATCTAAAACATATAAATTTCTTAGTCAAAGAAAATGCCAAGTCAGATACCCTACAGAATCAGAGAATCACAGAATGGCTGAGGTTGGAAGGGACCTCTGGGGGTCATCTTGTCCAACACCCCTTCTTGGCAGTTTGCGTAGAGGCCTGGTGGTTTGCACAACAATTCACACTGTAGGACACACAGGGAGGGCACTGAAGCTTTGCCAGCTCGACCACAGAGCGATGGTATCCACTTGGCACAAGGCCACAGCCTCTCTTGAGCTGTCCACCCACCACAGCCAACTCAGCTTCCCAGACAGAGCTCCCGGGGGAAACACACAGCCTAAGTGTCAGGCTGCAGGGTGTGCCCTACTCTTATGTCAGTACAGCACAGCAGAAGTGAGCACACTTATGGGAGGTGCACCCAGGTAGAGGAACTCTTCCACTTAGTGACAGAGCTCTGGGAGGAGCTGAGCAGGTTGAGGAGTATCAGGGAGTGTGAGAGGGAGATAGACTACTGGAACCGCTCCCTACCTTCCCTGAGACAGGCCCAACAGGCAGGCAGATCACATGATATGGAGGATTCCCTATCCTCTCTCTACCTGGCTGAACACAGTGACTCAAAGTATAAGGTGCAATGGTGACAAGTTCCTCCCCAGCGCAGCAGGCATGTCTCCTCAGTGACTGATGACACAAAACTGGGAGGAGTGGCTGATATAGCAGAAGGCTGTGCTGCCATTCAGAGGGACCTGGCAGGCTGGAGCATTGGGCGGTGAGGAACCTCATGAAGTTCGACAAAGGCAAGTGCAGGGTCCTGCACCCAGAGAGGAATAACCCCATGCACCAGTACAGGCTAGGAGCTGACCTGCTGGAAAGAAGCCCTGCGGAGAAAGACCTGGGAGTCCTGGTGGACAGCAGGTTAACCATGAGCCAGCAGTGTGCCCTTGTGGCCAAGAAGGCCAATGGTATCCTGGGGTGCATTAGGAAGAGTGTTACCAGTAGGGTGAGGGAGATGATCCTCACCCTCTGCTCAGCCCTGGTGAGGCCACACCTGGAGTCTTGTGTCCAGTTCTGGGCTCCCCAGTACAAGAGGGACATGGAGCTCCTGGAGTGGGTCCAGCAGAGGGCTACCAAGATGATGAGGGGCCTGGAGCATCTCTCATACAAGGAGAGGCTGAGGGAGCTGGGCCTGTTTAGCTTGGAGAAGAGAAGACTGAGAGGGGATCTTATCAATGCATACAAATATCTGAAGGGAGGGTGTCAAGAGGATGGGGCCGGACTCTTTCCAGTGGTGCCCAGCGACAGGACAAGAGGCAACGGGCACAAACTGAAACACAGGAAGTTCTGGCTGAATATGAGAAAACATTTCTTTGCTGTGAGGGTGACAGAGTACTGGCACAGGTTGCCCAGAGAGGCTGTGGAGTCTCCTTCTCTGGAGATATTCCAAACCTGCCTGGATGCGATCCTGTGCAATGTGCACTAGATGTCCCTGCTTGGCAGGTGGGTTAGACCAGATGATCTCCAGAGGTCCCTTCCAACGTCAACCATTCTGTGATTCTGTTATTCTGTGACTATCCCACCTTCCCCAGAGCCCTTGCATAATAGGTATGAGGCTCCACAAGTGGAACCTAACAATAATGAGGATGACAGTTCATCTGGATTGGAGGTGTCGCCAAGGTTAAGTCGGCCTACGCCCTGCGTCAAAACTGCTTCCACAAAGAAGAAAAGACAGCTCACTGTCATAAGAGATTACCTTCTGAAGGGAAAAGAAGGCCCAATATGCAGACCAGATCCACCTCTTAGGGAAGTCTGCTGCCTCTCTGGGGCCCGGGTTAGAGACGTGAAGAAGAAGCTTCCTACTCTGGTGTGGCCCTCAGATTGTTATCCATTATTTATTTTTCAGGTAGGCAGCGATGATGTTCCAACAAGAAGTCCGAGGGCAATCAAGAGAGATTTCAGGACCTTGGGACAACTGGTTAAGGGATCAGAAGCACAAGTAGTGTTCTCCTCTGTCCTTCCAGTTGGAGGGAAATATGAGAGGAGAAACAGGAAGAGCCAGCAGATCAATACCTGGCTCTGAGCCTGGTGTCACCAGCAGAACTTTGGCTTTTTTGATCATGGGTCACCAGGCCTGCTGGCAACAGACAGGTTACACCTGTCTCAAGGTGGGAAAAGGATTTTTGCATAGGAGTTAGCAGGGCTCACTGGGAGAGATTTAATGTAGATTTAAAGGGGGAAAGGGATAAAACCAGGCTTACTAAAGATAAGCCTGGGAGCGGCCCTCTAATGTTTATGGGATGGTGTACGAGCAAGGTCCTCTGGTCTGTCATCCCAGTATAGGTAGGGGATGGAGAGCCATACGACAGCAAAGACACCAGGGATGTTGATGGGTTAGAAATCACAGAAGTGCCTGAGAATGGTCACATAGGAATTAAGGCTTCTCCCCCCAGACAGGTGACAGGATCACTAGCCTGACTGAAGTGCATCTACACCAATACACACAGCATGGGCAACAAGCAGGAGGAGCTGGAAGCCATTGTGCAGCAGGAAAACTACGATATAGTTGCCATCACAGAAACATGGTGGGATGACTTGCGCAGCGGGAGTGCTGCAATGGATGGCTATAAACTTTTCAGAAGCGATAGGCTAGGAAAGAGAGGTGGTGGGGTAGCTCTGTATGTTAGGGAGTGTTTTGATTGTCTTGAGCTTAATGATAGTGATAGGGTTGAGAGTTTATGGGTGAGAAACAGGGGGAAGGCCAAAGAGGCAGATATCATGGTGGGAGTCTGGTATAGACTGTCCAGCCAGGCTGAAGAGATGGACAAAATATTCCATAAAGAGCTGGGAGAAGCTTCACAATTGCTAGCTAATTACCTTGTTCTCATGGGGGACTTCAACTTACCAGATGTCTGCTGGAAATATAGCATAGCAGAGAGGAAACAGTGTAGGAGGTTTCTGGAGTGTGTGGAAGATAAATTCCTGACACAGCTGGTGAATGAGCCATCTAGGGAAGGTGCCCCTTTGGACCTTTTGCTTGTGAACAGAGAAGGACTTGTGCGTGATGTGAAAGCTGGAGGCTGTCTTGGGCATAGTTAATTTTGGTGGTTAATAAATTTCACAGAATCACAGA
>VXAA01007511.1:0-16841 GCA_013399115.1 Anseranas semipalmata
CCTCTCCTCTCCTCTTCTCTTCACAATGACATCTGCCAGCACCATCAGCACTCGTGGCTGCATCCCATCAGGACCCATGGACTTACGTATGTCCAGTTTGCTCAGTCATTCCCTGACCTGATTCTCTTCTGCCAAGGGTTACACCTTCCTTGCTCCAGTTTCTCCCCCCTGGTTTCTAAGAGCAAGTATAGTGTAGTGCAGTGTAATGTTGTGTCATGTAGTTTATTACCAACATTTGTGTGTATTAATTGACTGAGTAAATGAAGGTTTTCTTGGAAGTTTTCTAGCTTTTTGTTGTTTCTTTATAGAAAGAAGTTATTGACTGTTTATTTGTGAAAATACAAGGAAGTACCTACCCACCTAAGAAAAGCAAGATCAAGGTCAGTAAGTAAAAAAGTTCCGTTTTTTTATCAATTTCGTGCTTACAGCAGCTGCTTAGTTGTAGTGTAAGCTGAGCTTGCTGAACAACATAGATCTCCCATTTTAAAACAAAAGGCTGAGATAAGCCTTATAACAGATGGGATCTGGTAGACTAATGAAGGGAAACTAAATTTACACCTAAGAGAGAACAGTGTTTAAAATAAAATTTCATGAAATGTAAAGGAAAAAGAAATTAAAACAAATGTATAAAAAAAGTAACAAAAATCTTTAATTACATTAATTTTCTATCCTCTTCTTATTGGACTTTCCTTTATAAAGTCAATTTGAATGAAAATGCAAAAAATTCACCATCTACCTCATAATCCAGGTCCAGGTAATCAAATTCTCCATTGGTTCTGAAGTGTTGCATGTGTCTGTCCAGGGTAAGATTGATGTTTCTTCCGTGGCGCTCTATGCTGATGGAGTGCCAGTGGTGATCATCTAAGAGACTGCCTGTCATCACGGATGTGTGGCCATAAATAGAGCCAAGCTGGTTGCTACCTAAGATAAGAATAGAAACAACAGCCATTTTAACTTCATACCAGTTAGGCAAGCATTTTCCTCTTATTCTGTCAATATTTTATCTGAAGCATACCAAACACACAAGAGGCTGGAGGAAGTCAGTCCACTACAAACCAAAGATCTATCCCGTGGAGGGTTTTTGCCATAAATACAAATAGGTAGACCAAATACAGCAAGTATCAGATCAGTGAGCTGTATAAATAGTTATGCGTAATAGTAGTTATTTAGACATGAACCAGAGAAGCAATATGTACTTTCAGTTGCAAAGTTGTTTTTGAGTAAGGGTTTCCTGCGTTTTGATCCTTACACACAGAATTGAAAAGCTGTCACCCTTCCTAGAATAGCCTTTCTGCCAGGTCCTGAGCTACAGTGGAACTGCACTGATTGTTGAGGACACAGTGCATGATAATAGACTCTGGTAACAAAAGGTCTTTTCAGTCTGATAACAGTAAACAAGTTAGTTCTATACTTTGTAGACTCTGCCAGTATAGCTAGACCAGCTAGTGTATAGGAAGAGGCTCAATGCAGACTGAGCTAGTAGCAGCAAAAAATATCTTTTGCTAACATAGCTTATTTCAGTCTTTTCTCCTTCCTTTTCTGGAAGTCAAATAAACTACTAGCAAGAGTACAGTGTTGCAACTTACCGGTGTACTTTCCAGGGACTTTTGCCAATGCAGTTATGTTCGTCAGAGATCACATCTCATTGTACTCTGACTGACATAGCTAAGCCAGCAAAGGTTGATAGTATAGATCTCAACTGAAGCAGCAAATGACAAATTCAGCAATAAGTTTAAAAAATTGCTGCATTGCCCAATAACTCAGTGCATTCTTCCATGTTTTGAATACATAAGGACCTAAAGCATTTCAGGAGTGTGCCTGGAACTCAGACTTTAAGGCTGTGCATGTTGATAACACATTCTGGCAAATCACACTGCCATGGATTAAGACATTACTTCCCTACAACTGATCATACTGCCTTTTTGCTGAAGGCCATTGATCCTTAAAATTTTTATCATCAATTTCAGTGGGCCCAGTGTTTCATACTAAGAACTTAAAAAAACTTCTATCTGCCTACCTTTAAGCTATGCTTCTTTCTAGGAAGGTCACTGAACTTCAGCCTCATGTGGCCTCTAGCTTCCCAGACTGTTATCTTTTTTGCTGAGGATTCCTAAGTGTGATCCTTACTCCTTTAGCATTAAAGACAGTGTCCTTCTCTCACACAGACACTTAATTACGTTCTTACAAATGAGACCATGACAACCTCCATTCTTGGAGATATTCAAAAGATTTCTGGACACTGTCCTGGTTCTAGGTAACCCTGCTTGAGCCAGGGGGTTTGGACAAGATGACCTCCAGAGGTCCCTTCCAACTTCAACCATTCTGCGATTCTGTGGAGCAGACCAAGCTATACTTGAGGCCAAATATAATTCTACCAATGTTCTTTTCTTTGTGAACAGTTTCTAATAACAATATATTGTTGATCTTATTTTGCTTATGATTTTATTTTCATGTTATCTCCCACAGAGCAAATGGGAAGGCATAGAACAGGGAAAAAAAACATAAAGGGAATGAAGAACATTTTCACCAAATGATCTGATTAAATGATGTGGCCTGCCATATTACTGGGCAAAAAATGAGGTAAATTATGTTGAGAGTTAAAAAGTACACAAAACTAGACAATCAAAATATACCTAAATTTAAATTTAGAACAAGTTTGGCTTTCTTGAGTTCCAAGGTGATATAGTCTCCTTGCTGTCCTTCTCCATGGAAGATTACACCTTCACTTTCAGAGGTTTTAAATTTCAGAGAGATGACATCTTTCAATGTTTTCATTTTCTTGTTCCTGAATCTGTATGGTAACACTACATGGCCATCAAAATTGATAACATCAGCCCCTAAAGGAAAAAAAAAAAAAACAAATAACATTGTTGATGAGTGATTATATATTCCTGTAGCTACTGGAAAAACAGACATGTCATATGTGGACTGTACCTGAACAGAATAAAAACCTGTGCAAGTGCAGTATGCTTTGCAAATACATTTTCTCTTGACCATAATTTAATACTATCAGAAGTAGGAACCAGAAAGGGCATAAATTTAATTCACAGGATCTTATAAAGCAGAATCAGGGGGACAAATACTACCGCTGTACACAACTTATTTTGGCTTCTCTTAAATATAGTTGCTTTCCTATACATTTTCCCAATTATAATTGAAAATGAGAGACAAACTTCTGAGTTGTCATTAATAATTCATGTTATACCTCTTAAAAATCCAATATATGTATCTGAGAGGACTGCAAGCAGTAAGACATGAACCTAAAGAAATTGCTTAGGAGTTTTAAAAGATTCCTCAATCTTTATGTAAACCACAGGCATAAACCTTGCCTAGTTCAGTTTTACATGAAAATGTTTGATAAGATGTGGCCTCATCTAATTTTGAGAAGAAAAGTTCTATGATTTGGGCTAAGTTTTTTTTCTAGGTTTGGTTCTATTCAAAACTGGGGAAGAAAATTGAGGGATGCAATCATTATCATTTAAGGTTAATCCAATATTCACACAAAAGTTGCATAATGATACTACAAAATTTGATGTAGTCTTACTTTTGTGATTTAATCCCTAAAGAATGAGCCACAATTTTCCACAATCTTCTGGAAGCAAGATCCAGAAATAATAGCCACAGAACTTGATTGCATTAAACAGACATACTTCTGCTGAGTATCTTCTCTTCTCTTTTAAGAAGAGCTCGGTAAAAGATTGTAAACATACAGATCTCTAAAAATGTATACAGATTTGTTTAAGAAAACCTCTTTGTAAGCCACTTAACCTGTGATCAATCACTAGTGCCCTAGCTACAATTTGTATCAGAATTTCATCCTCACTATTCACAGCTAATGACTGAAATGGCCACTAAGCAAAATTCTTTAAAAAGAATTAGTAAAAAGCGATCAAATTTTTAAAGAAAAAGTCTTTCCCACCTATATTCTTCAGAAGCATCCACACTTATTGGCATACCATAACCATATTTCATGTTCTGAATTAAATCAAGGATAGCATTTTATCATATATTCTTCAATCACATCTTACGTATTTTTGCCTACTTCTGTGGACTGCTCATGGCTGATTGCTTGCAACTTTTTAAAATTCCTAACTTATTTTTGCTATTATGGTGGAGAATAATTTAAATCTTTCAGACCTCCTCAAAAAAACACATACAAACAAAAGCACTCCTATTGTGCAATTAATACAGAAGAATCTTTTGAAACTCCATTAAAGCACTTTGTACACTCTGCCTAAATAACTGTATATATTTCAGTTTGAATTTATATGGCCTACATTATCAGCTATTATGTTAAAAACTGTTGCCTTTGTTTTTGACAACATATGTCAAACATGCATTTAAAAAATGCTTACTTCCAAGTAATTTCTGAAATATTATTTTACATTCTGATTCAGACAAGTGCCTTAAGAAACGCTTACATCCATTCCTAACTGTCTGAGAATTTAGTGACTGCCAAAATGATCTGCTGAGTCAATTTTTACTAGTGCTGAGTCATCAATTACTATCAAGGGACTGCTTAGGTATAGCATCTGTATAGGTTGCTTTTTCACATTCTGTAATTTCCAGAAACATTTTTCACAGTGATATAAGAGCTACTTGAGTCTCAAAGAAAAGTATTCAATCAAGCTTCATGATGTTTAGCATTTATTTTGTGCTGAAAAGTATGTAAAAACACAACCAATATTTCATAAATGATTTATTTTTCATTGTTCAATCACAAAATCCACAACCCATCTTGTATTCATTAACTAAAACACACTCAATTGAAACTGAGGCTTGCAGTCATGTTGATTAAATGCCTATTCATACATCCTCACATCATTAAGCATAGTAAGTTTTCAAATATAAAGACCAACACATTATGCTTCTATTTTTCCCACAAATCGCTAATATAATAAATAGTCCAATTCTTCTTCCAGGTCGTTTGTTTTTCTGAAACAATGTTCCTGTGCATGATAATGAAGAATGTAATATCTGTTTCTGGTTGATATTACCATTTGACCTTTGTAGATCTTACTAAATCTTTATGCATAATCACAATATGGTCATTGTCCTCTGTTGACACTAACTATTTACTCTCTAGGGATTATGACAAACTGAAGAACTTAAGATCTGAGTTACCTTGTAAAAATTCTGTTTACAGTTCTTAGGTTCGATATAGGGGAAGCATGGTATCTATAGGTCCACCTCATATATACTAAAGACAAAACTATGGATCTCAGTGCAGCATGGATCATCAGAGCTTGTGATTTTCCCTTCACAATGCTGCTGCTTTTTTAGCTTAGGAGCTTTAAAGATAAGTAATGTTTTCTGCAAACCAGCATCAAATGTATGTATTCCAGAGTCTACCTGGGATCAAAATGTAAGACATGTTATCTCATACTCTCTCTCTATTGGCTTAAATATAAACACCACTGGTATTAATGGAAGGACAATTCAGCACGTCAATAAAAGCTGTGCTGAACTTGCAAAGTATGTCTAATCACCCTGCTCACTTTGCACATTATATCAGAAAAAAGTCATAAACTTTCTTTCTCTAGTTGCAACAGGCAAAGACTCCACAAAATCCTTCCCATGAGAGTAGAAGAGATCTAGAAGACTGAGGGCATAGATTCTATAATGCAAGTTTCCTCATGTCTCTCTAAGACGTTTTCTCCCTCCTTTCTAAAAGATTAATAGGCTTCTGCAATGCATTTCTGTTTCACTCTAGCTTTTGAACACACCTGAAACGACAGCAGTTTAATATCACCAAAATGGATTGCAATAGAGACCGAAAGATTTGACGGATCTTTCCAATGGCCAAGAGATTTTTTTTTAAATATGTAGATATATTTATGGATCACTTCATCCTATTACCATGCATATAGCACTGACTTAACTTCCTAGAAAGGAAGTCAAAGGGAAGAATTTTAAATTTCTGAATTTCTAGTTCCAGCCACTTTTTCAAATTATATAGTACAATAACTTAGTCTTGTACAACATTCTCTCACCCTTAATTATCAGGCCAGATATAACATGTACCATTTAGACCTTCCTTTCCTACCATTGCTTGCATCAAATAACTTAAAGCACCAGTTCTAGGCTTTTCTTGCTGTTAGAAAGAAGAGAGGCAAGTAGAGACACATGATATTTGCACAGTAATCATGTAGTCTCTGTTTATCTCTGCTTCTGATTAGACAGCAAACTAAAACACTCAGACCGAAAGGTGTTAGATTTGTTGTTAGAAGTTGAACTCTGCAATTAAACAGATTACAACCATATAATTTGAACCTAGCCCAAATTTCCCTAAACTTACAAAGATGTTTGATGAAACGATAAACTCTGCCCCCCCTTATGTCAACTGAATGGTGAAAAAAATTTCTTCTGTAAATAAAACATGACCATTCCAAACTGACTGCAACATCCCACACATTTTAGTATATCATATATATATATATCATGTATATTAGATACACCACTCTTCTTTATAAAACACACCTTGCCATATACACTCCAATAAAAAATACTCATTAAGCTCTAAGTTGAACTAAAACTTTGAGTCTGGTCTGATACTTCTGCATGAGAAATTCTGGGACTGTGAATCATCTGAAAACTAAATATCAGAATGGCACATTGCAATTGCAGTGCAAGAAATCCATTAAAAATTTATCAGCATATAAGAAGGACACGTTTACTCAGGCATAGATGAAGATGTTGCTCTCAGAAATGAGGACACTGGTTCATATTCTGAGTCTGTATTCAGAAGCTGCATGTGAGTTCAGAGGTGGGGTTATCCTGTACACTCTCATTACTCAAGTAAATAAATTACTTCTGGAGTTTATTTTGAAGAAACAAAGAAAATGGTAAGAAAAATATTGTAAAAGAGAGAAAAAAATAACCCTGCTATTTTTGCTTCAAGAAAAATCCAATAAATGTTTTCTGGAGATTTTTAAGGGTACTAAGAAATTTTAGAAAAGCAGGAAAACTGTTTACAGAAAAAAAATCTACATGAAAGTTGTACTTTTAAACATACTGTAATTACCAAATTCATGCTTCTATGTAAAGCAAATATGCTAAACAAATTATACTCTTCTTAACTGGCATATAACTGCCATGAAAAAATGCTACAAATTAAAGAAATTGATGGATATTACAGCTTAAGCAACTGTCATAACAAATACACATCATAAAAAATACAGTTCCATATACAATGTCATAGATCTTCTTCCATTAATATTTGTTAAATTTACTTCCTGCTGTTTATAGGATCCCTCTAAATGGGGTATATTACGTTTCCCTAAGGCCAGTTGGTACGTCTTCATAACATCTGCAAAAGTTACCTTAACTGTCAAGCATGTGACACAGATCTGATTAAGACATTGACTTCATTTCTCTGAGTTCATGGATTCACAACATGTTGCCCCTGAAAACGCAAGTATCCCTATTGTACTTAGATCACTCTTGCCGTCATGCAGACATGTTCTTCTCATTATTCATTGAAGCAAACTCATATCACACACTTTAACAAAGCTGAGTAAAAGTATCACATTTTTCCAAAACCTGGCCCTGAATTATCATGTTTAGAAAATCATTCAATTAAAAAAGAAACAGCAGTAATCTTTGATTAAGCAGCTTTCTTTTATGCATAGCTATGCTGGCAGCATGCACATGGGCTTGCATGATAATTCAATCACCTAAAGATTACATAGCAATTATGTTTAAGAGTTATCATATGTAGAACTGTGGTAATGACTTGTGTTCCTTCTATGATGACACTCAGCTATTTAATATCCTGGTAATTACCATGATGAGAAATGGTACTTAGACAGTAAACCATATAATTCCTATAATTGCAGTGTAAATATATAATTTTTCTCATCCTTAGCCACTGAACTAGCCAGCATTAGAAGGAAAGAGACCTAAGCCATCACATACAGCATATTCACATACATTCAGTAAAGTCTGATTGTTGTCAGAGGCTACTGTTGCAANGTAGAGAAAGAAACTCCACGATGAGCATCTACAAAATTCTTAGTGGACAAATATATATATATATATATATATATATATATATATATATAGTGTAAGAGAAAGTGAGAGATGGGGATGAAGGGGGAAAGGTAGACAAAGATGTGGTAAGAAGGGAAAAAAAGAAACTGACAGTATTAAAAATGTATATTAATTTAAATAGAAAGTACAAGTAGAAGTACAAGTCTGATTACTTTCAATCTGACTTCTCCCCTGTTGGATTTCCTATGGTATGGATAGCCTGGATAATGCTGTTGACATCTGAAAAATACAACAATATTTTCAGCTGGCTAGGAAGATCTGTTAGGCCTTATTCCAGTATGTTTCTGAGATGCCACATTAAAACAGTTTCATTAGTTGATGGCAACACCACATTCACTTTTCCTCTAAAGAATAATAAAGTCAGAAAACCTTTAAAACATTGTTTGGAAATTTGGTGACAAATGTGACCCCCTTCGCAAATGTCAAAGGAAAATAAGTCACCAGTCACAGGTCTTACTACTTGTGCAGTAGACACAGGTAGCCCTGTGTAGACATTTTTGTCCTGTACTTTTGGCCACTTGCAGAATTTGGTAAGTTTTGGTCAAGGAATCAAACCTGTAAAAAGAGATTGGTGCTCCAAAATAATTCAATTAATTAATTAATTATAAATGACTTCAAATCAGACTCAGGCTCCAAAATTTCTCTATTTCTTCCCCTTCTAGTGAGAGAAATATAACTGTATCCTTATGTCAGCATCTGAAAAACATAGAAATGCTCATTCATAAAGACTCAATACAGCCACTTAGCTACTTCGATAAACATACTGCCTGGAATAACTAAAAAAATCCCTGCTATCATGGGATAGTGGTAAAATGACATTGATCAGAACAGCAAAGCACTTTCCAGAGAAATGCTTGCCATGCAGAAAACAAACTCAACAATATTCATGGGAAATTTAACATGTAAACATATTTAAAAATTGCTAATGATCTCTAAACAATCTACACAGTTTGTACAGAACATTTCACTGGGATTAAAAATACAACGGTTCTGTACTAGTGATCCCCAGCAACCTTAGGTGAAATTTTCTCACTTTTTGTATCTCCATTATCTCTTCTCTATTATCTCTACTTCAACTGCCTTAATTTTCGTTTTAGATTAAAAGATTTTTAGGGAAAAGACCTTCACCTGTAGCATTCTTTTCTTACCGCATGATGCAGCCGTATGCCTGCTGTGTGTGTACTAATATGTATACTAATACTGTACTAATAAAAAGTATTAATCGTGCACTGAGCATCTATCCTTTGAAATCATCAGAGATGCATCAGTGTCTCTGGCTGGGCCACAGTATTCCACACGCATGGTTTCATTTATTGTTGCTGTTAATCATGGGTATGAAAATATCATTATGACAAATATAAGTACATAAACAGCGTATTATGCACACATCTTAACATCAAAATTGAGGTTTTCCCCTCCTAAAGCAAGGGATAAGGTTCAAAATCATAACAAAAATAATCATATTTTGTTACAGCTCATGATAAGTTGCCTACACAGAGATGACTTTAGAAGGCCCTAATCTATTTTTTCTCAGGAGTTCCAAGTAAATGTCAACATGACAGCATGTCAAATTTGCCACTGGAGTCTTTGCAGTTTGAATCTCAGGACCACTAAGTTAGTTGATCTCATATCAGAGATACATTACATCTCATTGCACCAGTAAAAATGAGGAAGCTATGTCCCAGCACATCAGTCAAAAGAGTCTCCTTTTTTATTTTTTCTCACAGTGGGGTAGAAAGCCAAAGGTAACGTGTTTGAACATTGCCTTCAGGCACTACAGTCCAGCCTTAAGGACATGGGCAACTCAATGGTTTGAAATCTGCTGCAGTAAAACTGACACTGCCTTTACTATGTTTTTCAAAAGGCAATGCATCTGCCATAAGGGGGGGAACCACCAAACCTAATACAGATACAGCTGTATTTTGCATATACAATAATGTATACTTCTTCTATTCTAGAAGCATAAGGTGAAGAAAAAAGAATTTTAAGTTTCCTTTGCCTAGTTAGTTTCCACTGTACTGAATCTGAATCCTGTTCTGTCAATGAATTCAACCTTAAGTGATGTCAATGCTTGAAAAAGAAAAAAATACATTCCTTTTTTTTTTTTTTTTTGCTTTTCTTTACAATAGATAAAATGTATACAAGACATTGCACTATCAAAGTAGGGAGGAGTGTTTGTCAAGGTCTATTTTTAACCCAGTTTGTGGGTAAAAAGCACAAATTTTATTCTTACATTTTATATACCTGCCAGAAACTCTCAAAATAAATCTGTGAAGATCTATTCCCTACGGTGGTGAGAAGGTTGTGCCAAGTTCTGAGTGTCTGAGTGCAATATCTGCTGAATATTATGCCAATGGCACTCATCACTTTTCTAGGTCTCTCTGAATCTTGAAGCACAGGCATGTTTTTCCTATTTTTTCCCTATTTTTTCCTATTTCACTGTTGTTATAATTCTGGTATACTGATAACACCCTAATTTTGCTAGCTCTTGTGCAAATACGTCTCTAAATGTGTGGTTATTTGTCTTGGATAATATGAAGCAAATGCAACAAGTGGAATTAATAAGCAGTAGAAGAAAAATAAAAAGGAAGGCAAACAACATATATAAAGAAATGTAATCTATTGACCATGGCTAAAAGACCCCACCCTTTTTTTATTTTCAGTAGGACAATTAGATTCTTTCTCTAACTTGTGTAGTTATTAAACTGCATTGCTGTACAATCTAACAGTTACTTAAGACAACCATTTTGTGATGTTTACATAATAATGCAGCACTCTGCAGAGTTACACATAACTTCTGTTTTGTACCATGTAAGATAAAAGCAGGAAAATCTGGAGGTCTAGCAAGGCATTATTCACAAAATACACAGAAGAAAGAACTAAGACAGTTGAAGGAAAGCAAGAGTTACAAACTCAGACTAAGCTTCCAAATATGCCACTAAGTTATTGCCTTAAGGGTCACTATAAGTAGGATGATTTTTCATGTCCTCGACACTATGGCTGATGATCTTTTTCATCCAGATCTAACGTAAAATGAGACTCTCAAATAAATTTTCTTTCATTAATTCTTCAGCTTTTCAAAGTACAGTTTTATTTAAAATCCAAATAGGAAAGTGCTATGCTTATACTATAATATGTTTGATAACGAGGCAATAAACGTGATTATACCATACTTTGCAATTCAGTTTTAAGCTACACCTAGCTTTTGCACCCCAACCACAGCAGTATACAAATTAGACCATACTGAATTGCTCTGTGCTCCTATAAGGGTAGTACTAACAGTGCCAGAGAAAACTGAGGTAAAACTGCAATTCAAGATGACCTTCAGCTCAGACAAAAACTATGAAATAGGAAGAACTACTCTAAGGACTATGAAGAAGGACTTCAGAGCCTTGGGGCGACCTGGTCAAGGGTTCGGGAGCACAAGTCGTGTTCTCCTCCATCCCTCCAGTTTTAGGAAATAAGGAGGGACTGGATGTGATGAGCCAGCGGATTAATGCTTGGCTTCGAGCCTGGTGTCACCAGCAGGGGTTTGGGCTTTTTGACCTAGGCTCGATTTACATGAGACCAGGCCTGCTGACAACGGACAGGAATAGCTTATTCCGCTGGCAAAAAAGGGTTTTAGGATGGGAGTTGGCAGGGTTCGTTGACAGGGCTTTAAACTAGGTATGAAGGGGGGTGGGGGTGAAACCAGGGTCACTAGAAAGGCGCCTCAATGTAACCTGCTGGTTCTTGGGGGTAAGGAATGTGCTAGCAAGACCTTGCGGTCTTGTGTCTTGGTGAAGGAGGAGGACGAGATAACATTTTGTGGGAAGGATGCAAGGGTTGGTGAGAGGTTGGATACTATGGAAACACAGGAGTATGGTCAAGAGGGTATTAGGGCTTCTCCCTCCCAAAAGGTGGCCCAGCTAAGGTGCATTTACACCAATGCATGCAGTATGGGTAACAAACAGGAGGAGCTGGAGGCCACCATGCTAGTAGGAAACTACGATGTAGTTGCCATCACTGAAACCTGGTGGGATGATTCCCATGACTCTCCAGTCATGGGAATGTGGCTGTTGATGACTACAAACTGTTCAGAAGGGATAGGCGAGGAAGGAGGCGAGGAAGGAGGGGAGAAGGATTTGCCCTCTATGTTAGGAAGGGGATAGATTGTGAAGAGCTGTGCCTGAGAAACAGCCATGACCAGGTTGAGAGCTTGTGGGTGAAAATCAAGGATCGGTCCAGTAAAGGACACCTGGTGGTTGGGGTCTGCTACAGGCCACCTGATCAGGGGGAGTCTGTTGACGAGGCCTTCTTGCTTCAGCTGCAAGAACTGTCGTGCTCACAAGCTCTTGTCCTGATGGGGGATTTCAACCACCCGGACATCCGCTGGGATAGCGGCACGGCGGGTTCCAGACAATCCAGGAGATTCCTGGAGTCTGTTGAGGATAACTTCCTGGTCCAGGTAGTAGACGGACCAACCCGAGGTGAAGCCTTACTCGACCTGGTGCTCACCAACGCGGAAGAGAGCATTAGAGAGGTTAAGATTGGAGGCTGCCTGGGCTGTAGCGACCATGCCCTGGTGGAGTTTGTGATCTTGAGGAATATGGGTCTGGCAAAAAGCAGAGTCAGGACCCTGAACTTCAGGAGAGCAAACTTCCGCCTGCTCAAGGAATTACTGGCTGGTATACCCTGAGAAACTGTCCTGAAGGGTTTAGGAATGGAACAGAGCTGGCAGCTCTTTAAGGACACCCTTCTGAGAGCCCAAGAGCTGTCCATCCCCCAGCAGAAGAAATTGAGCACAGGAGGCAGGCGACCAGCATGGCTGAGCAAGGACCTGCAGCTTAAACTGAGGGAAAAGAGGGAATTGTACAGGAAGTGGAAGCAGGGTTGTGTAGCCTGGGAGCAATACAGAGGTGTTGTCCGGATGTGTAGAGACGGGATCAGGAAAGCCAAGGCACAGATGGAGCTCATGTCACCTAATTCAATCATCTGATGCTATATAACCTTTCCACATATGTGTTTTAATGTCTTGATGCTCTAACAATACTCATTAGTCAAGACCAAATTCTTCTGTCTAACTCACATTCTATATCCTTTATTCACATAATCATTCTTAAATGCATGTTCTTTACTTCGTCCAACCATGGAGCTCATATTTAAATTGACCATGCAGAAAGAGCTGCATACACACTGATTAAAGAATATGCAGCAGAGACAGTTTAAAGCTGCTGTACTCAATTAAACCTCACAGTAAAAATCTTGCTGTTGTCATTCAAACTTCTACAGTTGACCCTAAAAAGCAAGGAGTGCAAGACTGAGTCTGAGTTCTGACTTGGGGAGACTTACATTTACTCTAGTGAGTAACCTCACTATTGTCTAAGACACACAAATGTGTGTCATTAAAAAACACCTTTAATGCATGTATAATCTTCAGTTTCAACATCATATTTCCAAATTACCCAGAGACAAATACCCTGTCTCACAGCACAGCATCAGAAAAGCAAACCACTGGAATTTGTTGGGCAAATAATTCAAAGTTAGTAATTCAACTATTTTTTCTTCTCCTTGCCTAACGTTGCCTAGCATATCTGAGACCATGCATTTCTCTAATATGTTCTTAACTCAGTGTCATCTTACAAATTTTTATGTAAGAAACTGTCTCTAACTTGCAAGCCATAAATTTTGAGCCTCAAATTCTTTCTTGCATTCATCAAGTCATCAACTTGATGGCAACTTAATCCAGTATTTTTCTATTCCTTCCAGTGCATATAATTAAAGCAAAACAAAACAAACAATCAAAAAAAAACCAGCAACACATTTAAGAAGGTTACAAGCTCATTGAGTCAGGACTTTTTCAGATGACTTAAGTTGATTTACTTCTGCTCTGCTTCAGTGAAAATATAATCATTTACTCTAACATGGTGTGCTATTTTAGCAGAGCATACAGTTGTCAATTTTAAGTGAACAATGGCTTTATTTAAATAACACCGAGTAAAAATTTAAGGATCTGCTACTACATTGGCAGCACTTTCAACTCTGTTTATACTCCACAGAAGGAAAATCCCCAAATGAGTCAATATACAGCAATATGAAATGCTCAACTTGTATTATAACAAGCATTTATTTAGAGTGAGGTAATTATTTGCCTGAAAGGAAAAAATAAATTGTTTCAGAGGTGCTCTCTATGACAGGTAGTACAGGAGGTAAAAGCATATACTCACAAAATCATTAAGGTTAGAAGGGATCTCTGGAAATCATCTGGTCTAATCCACCTGCTCAAAGCCAGGCTGAAGTATGCTTTGCTCCTACCTATTTGCACATCACATTCTACTAGAAGAACTGAATTTAAGGTAATTGGGATTTCACTTTTTTCCTGACCTGAGACAGAAAAACAGGACATTTGCTTTTACCAGCAAATGATTTTCCTTCTTGTGTTTATCAGGCTGCACTTTCAAAGGTCAATGATATATTGTGTTCCTTGCCTCCCTGACATGACCTATCCATAACTTCTTGCAAGCTTTACAATTTAAGATTTGCTGCTGTTGCAGAGTTTAAGACCTTCAAATTCCATACTTGCCAGAACAGTTCTAAAGAGTCTTTCTTTAGTGTGAGTGTGCTTATGGCATTTCAACTGCGGTGACTGGCTTTTCGTCCCCTATGAACTGTACCATGCATTTCAGGCTTCTCTGCACAGTCAGCACCATCAGTCCAGTCTCCTCAACTCTTGATTCCTTTCCATCACTAAAAGCTGAAGGAAGCCAGAAAGATGAGAGTTTCTTTTTGGGAAAAGTATAAGGAACTCCCACATCCATTTAGTTAACAAGGATTAACACGCAGCAGGTGCAATACTTACAGTCACAGAAATTGAAATATATTACTTTTGTGATTTAAATTCTTCATCTATTACTATTGTTTTACTTTTTCTGGCCTATTATGGTAAATTTCATTTAAGTTTTTAAGCTCTGAAGTACAGACTCTAGAATCTAAACCTATTGCTTTGTTTCCTCAAACATTTTTCAAGTGACTGTCTCAAAAGTTACAGGTTCCTGACATTGCCTGTAAGGAGCAGGAAACAACCCTATATGACCTTAAGACCAAACAGGCAGGCAGCTTTACTTACAAAGAGTTGTTTTAGAAGCAAGCAGTCTTCCGTGCATTCCCAGATCTTTAAATTAAGCACTGTCCTCAGAAGCCTCAGGCCCAAGGACTAAAGAAAGCACCCTTTGTGTATCAAAGCAGCACATACACAGCTCTGAGACCCCATGGCATCAACTCCTCTAGCTTGAAAAAGAAACAACTGAAAATATTGAGGGATCAGGTTCAGCTCTCTTGGCCTCGAGAAGGAACCAGGCAGAGAGCCCTGGGGAGGTGGGTAGGAGAGAGCCCAGTAAGAGCTGGGCCTGGATGCCCTGTTCAAGTTGAGTGCCAGACCAGGAGAGGTGGTAGGGAACTCCATGGTGCCTCTTGACAGGGACAGGCCACTGGGTATGGGGACAGCGGGGCCTATCATCAGAACAGTGGGCCCACCCAGGCTCCCCATGCTCACCACCTCCAGCAGCGGGACCCTTAGCTGATCTCTCAAGGCCAGAGTCACCGCTAGGCTCAGTTAACAATGAATGCCGTCTTGGGTTTACAGTAAAACCCTGTACTACTGCTTAATGCCATGTGAATAAACTTGATTAAGATTCAGCACAGTTCAAGACAGAATATGTCTTGACTCACGTCAAAATGATCACTTAAAGGTTGGGGAAATATAAGTTCAATCTTTTGCTCAGTAGAGGAGTCAGATTAAGTTAGGGAAGGAAATGTCAGTTTTGGTTTTCAGTTTGAAATGGAAGACTCAAAATATAGCAGGAATATACCTCCAAGAAGATAAAGGTCTCCAAGATCCATTAGATTTTATTTTATTCCAAACCTGGAGACCACATAACAGCATATTTGTAGCTTTTCTTTTAGATCAGAGCATTTTTTCTGTATTCATCTTATTAAAAGCAGCCAAACAGTGTTTGCAAATGATTTCATAGAACACTTTCTCTCTCTGTCTTCAAATTATGCAAGATTTTTTCAGACTATGAAAATACTGAAACTCATTTGTCAATAGTTATTTCCAAAAACCTACTAAAAAAAGGGTATATTTGTTTCTTAAAGCCAATTCAACTAGCTCTGTATGTTAGCTACTTTCACTATACCAAATATTTGAGTTGATGCAATGGGTGAAAATTCATAACCACTACTTAGGGTATAAACTATTGTGTTTAATAAGCAAAGGGACAATAACATTCAAGATTGTTCCAAGTAGGTAAGAAACGCATGTAAATGTGTATAAACAACTCCAAATTCAAAAGATGCTGCGATTCAAACACAAAGCAATGAATGCTACACATGAATAACAGAGGAAGAGGCTTTTTTAAATTCAGGCATGTGGAGAACCAACTTGTCTTGCAAAAAATTGCCACGCTTCCTTCTTTGAAACTACTGTTCCTTTGTGCTGGAACAAGGATGTCAGAGCAATTTTTCTTAGGGAATTGTGTCGGATGGTTCCAGTGTTTGAACCTTTTTTTTGCCTTTTATTCAGTCACCATTGCTTAGAATAAACCAAATAAGTAAGGCATTTAACAGACAAGTTTCTCTTGGTTTACTACACTGAAATACAACCTGATTTAATATGCAGTGTGGCAGCTATGCACAGCTTAAACACACATACTGGATTTGGTTTGTAAAGGAAAATTATTTCCTTTGAGATTAACAAATGATAGTCATATGTATATACAGGATGGGAGACTTTATCTAAATGGGAAAATTCA
>VXAA01007534.1:0-17278 GCA_013399115.1 Anseranas semipalmata
AGAAGTAGAGAATTCAAACAAAGGCTTAAGATATTTTTCCATCGTTTTTGCCATCTGTTTTTAAGGAATAAATAAAGAACACAACCATAGCAAAATGGTGTGAAGAAATGAGATGTCATAAATAAAGCAAATATCAAAGAATTAATATTTTCATTCATAGTCAAAGAATACTCCATCTGCTATTACCAATTTTTCATTCTCACATCAAAGTTACAGGGTACATATGTCTGAATTTATGTTTTTTTTTCTTGTTTTGTTTGTTTGTTTTTTGCCAGCTGTTAAAACTGTTTTTAATAAAAAGAAAGGAAAATGCTTTCAAGCTGCAGTGTTACTGAAAACGCTCTGAATCTATTATTTTGAGTCTTTAGACCAGATTTTATGAAAGAGGCCTTCATCCATGATTAATACAACTAGATATTCAAGAGTTCAATTATTCTTTATAATATTTAAAGGTAAGGGCAGGATTTTAAAAGTTGGTCAATAGCTTGACATTTTTAATGTTAAAAAATTGTAGCTGTACATGATTTAGCGCTAATCTAAACACCAAATATCTAAGAATGTGTTCCTTTACCTTACATTTGGTTAAGAATGGAGCTTTTTGGAGAGCATGGGCTACCAGGATTACCACTGCTACCTTCCTCAGTGTTTAACAGTGGTGTGAACAATTGTATGCTGTAGTCCTCCAAACAACCAAAAGACCAATCCTCCAACAACCAATATTTCAGATCTCTGAAGACCTAACACTGAAAACATTCAAAGAATATTGCTGTGAAAATGTATTAATAAATTAATAAAGTAATCTCAAATTATTCTGTAATCTGATGCTTTAAAAGAAAAAGCAGATATGTACAAAGAAGAAAAAATGACAACTGTAGAAGTACCTCAGTAATCACCCAGGCCTTTCCAGAAGCTTTGTGATTTAGAATGTTAAGGGCAAGTCCATTAAAGAAAATGGTACCAAAATATTGTATGAGGATAACAGCCAAGGGGGTTATAGAATTTTTATTACAAAATTATGACAGTGTTTTAGGGTTATATTACTCATAAAGAATAAGGGGACTTTGAGACTGTGTTTTTGTGTTTTGTTGTTGTTGTTGTTGTTGTTTGTTTTTCTGCTCCAAATACAATATGCTTCTTCAATATAGATATCAAAAGGCAAAAAAGTATATGTGCAGTGAAACAACTTGTTGGACAGGTCAAACGCCTTGAGTAACAAATACTAAATATTATTCAAGTAAGATATAAGTGCAATAGAAAACTCTTAAACTAAAAATGCAATGAGAAAAGTACCTGTTAAGTTGTGAGGTACTTCAGCATGCTTACCAGGAAGGAGATAAGGGAGTTATTACTTAACAAACAAACAAACAAAAACATAAAGCTTTCAACTTAATATGTTGCTGCAATAAAGTGGGCAAACAGGACATTCAATTTTACTGGAAGAATAATACTGTATAAATCAAGGAAGGGAATAGGAACCCACTGCTTATATTTTATGTCAAATACCATGTAAAACATAGTTCAAAGTGCTTCACGAAAGATAAGGAAAGTGCAGTGCACAGTAGCTTAAGGGGTATCAAGTAAGAAGTGGAGAAGTGCTGGGAAAACTGATGGTACAGAGTTAGTAATGACTTGATATATACCAGGGTAATGCACAGACTCATCCTGTTCTTCCTGACCACCCAAGGTTTCATCATGGAAATAAGGATGCTTTAAAAAAAAAAAAAAAGGAAAGAAAAGAAAGGGATAAGCAATCTCACAAGTGATATAAGGAAGTGATTTAATAATTTTGTTTTAGAAACATAGAATAATAGAATTGTTTGGGTTGGAAGGGACCTTAAAGATCACTTAGTTCCAACCCCCCTGCCATAGACCCAGGTTGCTCAAAGCCCCATCCAGCTTAACCTTGAACACATCCAGGGAGGGGACATCCACAACTTCTCTGGGCAACCTCACCACCCTCATAAGAATTTCTTCCTAATATCTAATCTAAATCTACCCTCTTTTAGTTTAAAACCATTATTCCTTGTCTTGTCACTACACTCCCTGATAAACAGTCCCTCCCCATCTTTCCTATAGGCCCCCTTTAAATACTGGAAGTCTCCTGAGTCATTGGAGTAAAGCTGCTTTAATGTCTCATAAGATTATCACTTTTTAAACCTTTTATTTCTTCGGTTTGAGGTGGTTAATTTCAGAGAGATTGCATCTCCCTGTAATGTATTTAATAAAGAATTACAAATGCCTGTATTTTAAATAGCTGTCTCTGTTGCCTAGATAAAATTATTGCTGACCTGATAGTGGCACAAGTCCCACTTCATGCAGGAGATTGGACTAGATTACCTCCACCTTCCAACTAGCTTTGCTACGATTCCTTTGAATTTAAAGAGAAACTCAAAATTTGTAAGAGTTTTAGATTTCTTTTTTCCTGAAAATCCAGTATTAAAGGTGACTGCAGAGCTAAAATGCTTTAAGTATACAAAAAGGTGGAGGCATACAAATGGTTGTAGATATACAAATATAACATGAATATTGTAAATAGTAGGATATTTGCTGAATTGAAGCCTCTGAAACATTTTAAACATTGTAATATCAAAAATGAGGTTGGGAAGTAGACTCAAAAGTGTGAAAGAAGTTTTCTTCTTAGAAATTAGTTTTTAAAAGTAATGTTATGCAGTACTCGGAGGTCCAGCACTCCAAGGTGTGTTCATAAAGAAAAGAAAATAAGGTAGATAAGTTCCTAATCAAAGAGAATAAAGAAAGACACAGGTAGAAGAATGAACATGACAAGTGAAAAAGGAAAATATGAACCTCAGTAACATATTTTGGTTTTATTCCTGTAGCTATAATTTTTAACTTTTCAAAAGTAAGCATATTTTACTAAGATTCACACTGACTAATTGGTCTCCAGGCTAATGAAGAAACTGCCAAGAGCAGGTACAGTTCAAAATATGAAGAGTATAGATACGTATTTATGATGGACTCCTTCCTTCCTTTGTTACTTCCCTCCCTCCCTCTTTCCTTCCATCCATCAAAAACTTGCTGTGACAAAAAATGTTAAAAGATAGCAATGTCTCTTCTGAACTTCAAAACCTTAGCCAAATGTGCTAGGCTATTATCTTTGAAGCAAAAGGAAGACCAGATTTAGATGTTGAAAATTTACTGACAATATTATTTTAAACTCTACACTATCACATGAGCTTCTATTGTTGCTAAAAATCTCTGTCAGTAAATTTCCAAGTCAGGAAATTTAGGCTTTAAACTTATGGAAAATGGCATGGTCTCCCAAGTAGCTAAATCATCAGTTGTATCAGTTGTAAATTATCAGTTGTATTTAAATATAAATGTGTTTCAGAGGCATATCCCCATATTTGTTTAGCCACATTCACACACCACTTTAAATAAAGGCCTTTAGATATTGTAGAACAGGGCTTTTCAATCTGCTTAATGAGCTCTTAAACAAATAAGGAAAATACTGGCTTTTTTTTTTTTTTTTTTCCCAACCTCCAGCTGCTCAGTCTGTGGCACGAGGAATACAGGATATAGGGCATGGTAATGACTAATAGGTCTGTGTGCACTTTAAGTGTGAGGTAGTACAAAAGTTCGTCTGCTTTCAATAATTCTATTTATCAACTTTTAATTAGATCCTTTGCAGCTACATGTCCTTTGATCTGAGCTAATTGATCATGCATTGTGTTTTTAATAGGTTTCATAATAATAATGCTTGGCACTAATATAACGCTTTACATTTTCAAAGTGCTATACAAACATTAACTAATTAACCCACAGAAGCCCCTTAGGAGGTCAGAATAGTAAGTAAATATTTTACTTGCTTTATAAAAGGGGAATCTGAGGGACACAAACTGATTTGCCCAAGATCAGGGAGTGAGATGAGAGAAGGCTCCTCAAACAGAATGCAGGAGAAGCTGCAGAAGTGGGTTGAAAGTCAATATTTGCATTTTTCAGGAAATGTTGATAACTTGAAACGTTTAATTTCCAGATTTGAATTAAATCATGGTTTGGTTTCTGAAAACAGAATAAAAACATCATACAAAAATACGGAATTGACTTAAATCTTACATATGTATGTTAAATTAAAATATAAAGGTTTAAACAAATATTAAATTGTATCTCTTACAAATATGCCTTTATTGGAAAGCTGGTTCTATTATCATGCTGTTCTTTACGTTCTTTATGTTCTTTATGTTGCATCTGTAACTTTAAATCTGTCAAGTTACACTATACTATGTAATAGTAGTAACATATTAAACTATTTTGGTTTTATTTAAAAATAAAAAAAATAAAAAAATAAAAAATAAAAATAAAAAAATAAGTTGATACAGAAGGAAATATTTTATTTGTATACCCAAAGAGCTTCATTTATGCAGTCTGGCAAAAAATCTTATGCCATGTGGTTGAAAACAATGTGATTTTAAAAGTAACAGATATGTAACTTTTTTTTTTTTGAGTTTAAAAAAAGCACTTTAACTATAATGTTCCATTATAAGTCCACAGTGTCTTGATATCAGTCATAAAAGTTAGCATTTAGTGAAGTTCTGGGACAAGCAAATTCATGATACCGCTGGTCTTACAAAAAAAAAATAAGTTGTTCTTGACTGTATTTTCTTTTCCCTGTTTCATTTTATATATATATATATATGAATATATACATACATACATACTGGAGACAGTTTAGAGGCTATAGACATGTAAATTTCAAAAAACTGCTGACAGAAACCATTTAAATCAAACTGCCTTGCTATTCCTATCCTAAGAATTCCTCTGTAATTGCTTGACAAAAGGACTTTTTGTACCTGCCATATCACTATACATTTCTTAGCTCAATTGGCTAATCATTATTTTTCATGCCAACTCATATCTTCTTTTATACAGAATCAATTACTGGTCTGTAATCAACTATTTATAGTATTCCAGTTTGTGTAGTGTTCTAGAACATAGCCTCTAATTGCTGGAAGATACATTTGGGACTTTGCAATTTTATGTGTTGTTGCTCAAATAGTGTAATACTGGCTGCCCATCAAAGAAAGTGAAGAAAAGTGAGTCCTAGGTTTATAAAGGTACTAGGTAAAAACTAGATCTTATAGATCCAATATAGCTAAATCATCATTTTGTAGTAGAAAAGATTTATACAATGTTTTACTATTATATTGCATTGTAAATATTTTGTATCTGTTTTTTAGAAGGGAATGTGATGTAATTATACATGATACGTGTAGTATATTTCTGAAAGTTGGAATGAATATATAACTAAAATTCAACTTTATTTTTTATTGAAAAGTCATGATTAAAATCAAGGTTCAATTTTGATTATTCATACGCCCTTCATTAGTCTTTTCTTTCAGCATCTGATTCTTCCATTCTTCCAGTCCCCATTGCAGATATTTCTCTACATATACATTTTGATGTTTTCCAGTTTATAACTGGAGGTTGTAACAAGAGTTGAATGACCAAAAAAAAAAAAGTGTGAGAGCAAGGAAGGAGATAACAGCTGAAACAACTAGAAATTAAAACTTGATGGTCCAGCCTAAAGAGTCACTGTGGCACATCCCATGGAGAGCAGCAAGACAAAAAAAATCAATGTTTATTGCTATTTAGCAATTAAAATCTTACTCTTTTATGGCTTATTAAAACAGATCATATAGAACTAATAGCTCTTGAACTGCCAATGAGCATTGCCCAGTACTTAAAGCAACAAAGATTTTTTTAGGAAGCAATAAAGTCTGTATCAAGATTCTTTGCTCTGTTCTGGGTTTCACAATGAGAAATCAGACCTCAGATTATACTACTCCAGAAGTGAACCTAGCGGCATTTATGATCACAAAATTGACGCTGAGAAGTGGAGTCTGATATCAGCAGAACAGGCTTACGTGTTGTATCTGTGATTTTGTAGAATCTACATTGATGGGAAAAACCTTGGCAGGGAGACCATTTCTGTCACCCAGGACTGGCAGCAGCCGAGATGCATGAGACAACTGTGGAAATAGTGGTGACATCTCTCCATGTGAATAAGAGGCATCAGGTTTAGAACATAAGGTAAAGGCCTGAGGAGCCATTTTTAGTACTCCTTGACTACATTGCTAAGGCAATTTAGCGGCTAGGGGTAGTTTTGAATAAGTTCTGAGCAAAATAGACAGCTATGACTAGCTACTCATACTTCCCACTCTTTAGGTTTTCCCAGTTCAGCTCATTATTGAAACATTTAAGAGCTTTAAAGGAGGAAGGAAGATATTATGTGAATGATGACATTGCAGTTCAGTTGAAGGTTGCAAATGCCTGAGAAGGGATGAATTTTGAGAAGGAGGAACAAGACAAGCAAAATTTATTTATTTTTTTTTTACTTGGAATCCATAGTTGACAGTTCCAAGCACAGGTATGTAAAGGGTAAAATTCACAGATGGATGCAAAGTCTGACAGAAAACCTGTGTACAGATTGTCTTCTGGTGAGTTTTAGTTTCTAGCTTTCTGCTTCAGCATGAAACTGATAGAAAAAAGACTTACCGAATCTCTTTTGAATATCCACATTTTTTGGCTCATGGTTTTGACATCTGCAAAGTGCTTATTTTATTTACATTTCATAACTATTTATCCTAAAATCCTTTGTTATTGGAAAAGAAAAGAAAGGGAAACCCCAGCAGAAATACATTAAGTTTTATTTCCTTTACTTAGTGTCCAATACATGATCTCTGAGTACACATCATCTGTTGTTATATTTGTCTTTGTATTTGACTCCAGGCACCCTATAAGTTAAGGAAGAAAAATTTGTTGGCTTTTTAGCCGGCAGCTTTGTAAAATGCTGCAAGAAGCATCAAAGACAAATCACCTAGAAGTGCAAGGATCAATTGATGGGAAGGGAATAGCTTATCTTCCACATTATCACAGACCCCCTCATTAGGCATGCTGTGAGAGCACTGACAGGCTGTGATGGATCAGCAGGCTCTGTCACACCAAGCTGCGTGGGAAATACAGCCACTGCTGCAGTTACTGTCAGCATCCGCTAGACAATATAGAGCAGGAAGCACAGCACAACAGACTGCAGCAGCACCTCAGATTCACACCATTTGCTGAAGTTAGTCACAGAGCACAAACATTTACATGAAGTGACACTGCAGTAATGCACTCAGGAAGTGAAGCCTTTCAAAATGTAAGACAGTAATAAGAGTACCAAAGAGGATTTAGGATCAACATTGCAATGCCCATTTCTGAAGCCTTCTGCCATTTCACAGGATCTATGGTGCAGCACTGGGTGCCCAGGATAATTTTTACCAGATCAGTGCTTGGATCTGGTTCATGACAGAGAAAAAGTTCTGCTGACATGCTTAGAGTGCTGACAAATGTACCAGAATATGTACCTGCAGGAGTGGCAGGGATGGGTCGGCTTCTACCATCTGAGGAAGAATCACTACAAAATGAAGGGGTAATAGTGGCCTCCACCTCTGCAAAAGTCTAAGGCTGTAAACTGTCCATAGTTATCCACAGCTATTAGCTCTGATATAAAATTGATATTACTACTACCTAGTGCTCCATCTGTGCTCAGCAGGTGTGGAAAGAGGAAGGATTTTCAGCTCCCGTAGCTGGCAGAGCTTGACCTACAGCAGAAGTCCCACTGCAGACACAAGCATGCCAGCAGTCTTCAGTGTTGATGCTTCTTTTGCTCAGTTGCTAGCAACACCAGTGGTTTAATCATAAAGGTACAGGTCACAGTTCTGGCAGTTTAGTTTTCAAGCAGAGAGAAATGGTAACTTGACCATTGACAGCAATTCCTTTGTAGTAATTTATTTCTGACAAACCTTAAAGAAAAAGTGCAAAGATATCTTACTTAAAACTGAAGTTCATAAACAGATTTAATAATAATAAATTAATGGAAGAATTTACCATCAAATATTTTAATTAAGTTCATTTTTTATTATTGAAAAAAAAATGTATTGAAACACAGAAGTTACATGCTTGGTTTGAGTTTGCTGGAGTGGGATCATTGGCCTATATTAGAAATCAAACTAAAAATTCTAAGTATTCCATTTCTCTTAAAAATATTATTATCTGCCTTGAATTAACTTGTAGAATTTGTTTGATTTTCCATTAGTGCAATCTCCTGTTTATGTATGTACATAGATTTTGAAAGAAACAGAGGAGGAGGAGGTACATATTTCTATGCAAGTATAGATGCATAACCCCTAACAGGATATAAAGTTTATCAAAGAAAACAGCAATTTTCATTCACACAAATTAGAGGTTGTTTATGTTCAAATATATCCAAGTTGTACAATATAAGGTGTAAATGTTTCCCTTAACTGGGTATGATAAACCCAAATACATTTTTCGTTTTCATGAAGATTGAACAAATTATTATTTGTACAATAGGGAATTCGTACACACCCCCTCACCCCCAAGATATTCACATTCAGGGCAACAGGAAATAAAACATGCATTTGTCTATGATTAGTTACATTAAAATCTTTTGTCAAAAATAGAGTCTTTTCATTCAATAATACTTTGTGACTCATAAGTAACAATAAATTAAATTTATTGAAAATACACCTGGCCATAATTTATTGAAAATACTGTCTCATTGAGCTTGGGGCAGTGCAAAAATAATCAGAGATTACAGTAAATTTAATAGTATAATTTGTTTGTAAAACCTCAGATATGTTTGATTTAATTTATTAAAGAGGAAAATATCATTAAAAATGTTCTAGGGCTCGTGTAGATTTTTTCTAATTTGTCTGATTTTGAAAGTTAGACAGTAGGTAAAATTACGAAATTGAGCTAATAGAAAAAAAAAAAAGCCAATTCTATTGGCTGAAGTAGCATAAGCAAAGATTTAAAAATAAAAATAATAAAAAAAATCCTATTGGCATTTCTTCCAGAAGCTTTATAAATTGCCAGAGTTCATTTTGAAGATAAGTCACTTGCAAATGTAAAGATCAATTTAAGATAACAATGTCTTGTGTTTCACTTTATTGCAGACTCCTTCATTAAACCTGCTGTGAGAATGTGCCAACTTGGGATAGACTATCATGTTAGACAAAATTAAGCTATATGGTAAATCAACACATAGGAGGATGACCACAAGCAAGCCTCATGCCAATTTCTAATTTGATCAAAATAACAATCCAATCTGATAATCTTGATTTACATATGTTCTCTCTTGAGTTTCAGAATAAAGAGTCAGGAAATATATTTATACTCATATTTTGCACCTTATCACCTAGTTAGTTTCTGATATCCCACAGTTTATTTCCATTGCAGAACTCTAAAAAGTTAGCACTGGAATTAATGTGGTTGCCACATTTTCATTCTTATGGAAACTGAGGATGGTAAAAGAGGAAACAGTCTGTAATAGTTTATTATTATCTTCTTATATCTGCTCCTTTCATACCATAATCAGACTTCTGCTGTTTGAAAAAGTTTGCGTTTTGAAGGGCACACTTTCATTCAAAACCAATCAATTCCAAAAGTTCACACATACATAACTATGTACATGCATATATAAAAATACAATTAATGTTTCTTTTGCTAGTAGGTTGTTAATATCATGGAAATTTTTATTGCAAAATGTGATACTGTTTTTAGATTGTCCTAACAAGAGGATTAGGTTGATTCTGAAATTTATGAAAACTAAGCTAACAGGATTAGGATTTATACCACAACGGTGTAATTAACACAGGGCATTTTTCAGATAGAACTGATATTTTGATGTCTAAAGTCCTAGAATAAAACTCCCTAAGTTCAAGAGCTTTCCTTCAAAGTTTTGCAGTGCCTTTAGATAGAGACTTTGATTATTTTTTTTCAGTCATCTTGAAAATCATGGAAATGCTTTATTTAAAAATAAATATAACAATGTGTGGTTCTCTCAGTTCTTGTCCTACATGACAGGACAAAGCATAAACCTTGGGCAAAAGGAAGATTATTATGGTGCAATGCAAAATTGATCAGCAGACATTTGCTGTCCAAGATGGATGAAATGCTAAAAGTGAATCGATAGTTTAAATAATGAAAAATAAATTATCTGTTTAAAAATCTTTGTTTTCCTGGTTTGCTGTGAGTAATGCAAGTAAGGACTTGCTGAAATATATACCTCTGTCTTGATTATGGTCCTTTAAATTAACAGTATTGCAGCTACTGTCAAAAAGAAAATGATGTTTGGACAGACTCTGCCGGAGACAAAGCAAAGCTCTAAATTCAAGCTGAAATTAATAGTCCTCTGGTGAGACTGTATTTTTTGTCAGAGCTAGTTGTTGAAAATGTGGTTCAAAATTCAATTGAAGAAAAGATGCTTTCCATCTGAAAAGGATAGATTTATGTTTCCTAATTGACAAAAAAAAAAAAAAAAAGTATCCTTTTCCCAGGGAAAGGCATCAAATTTATTCAGAAAAAAAGGATCATAAATTGATAGTCTCCTAATCAATCAAAAGACTTTTCCCTTAAGCCTTCATAATATCTATTTTCAATCCAATGCTATCTTTCCTAGCCACTTTCTGTTTTGCTCATCAGCTGGAAATTTAAGAAGATGCTCTTATAGCTCAAGGTTTTGTAACGTGATGCTCTTGGAAAATATATTCTGCTACAGATTTTGGCAGAACAAGTGACAGGATTCTATTTGAAAGATAAATGTCCCAAATCAGATGCAAAATTGTTGGGTTGCCCATACAACTGTCCATCAACAAGCAGAGTTAGCTGATTTAGTGAAAGAAGGGATGACTTTTAATAAAGAAAGTAGTCATCATCCATTATAAGAGATGCAAGCTAAGGTGGAAACCAAAACTTTGTGATTAACATTGGTAGATGCTATTTGTTATTTCCTAAATATATGTCTGTGATTTTTAAAGGCTGCAGCACATAGCTTGTTTCACAGAACTAGAGGAGCCTGAAGACAGTAAACAAGCCTCCTCTTCTGTTAAAATAGTCTCCAAGCTCAGAAACGTCCAAAAGAAATTAGCTGGCTATGAATGATGTTCTGATTGTCCCGACGCTGCAGCCAAAACTCTGTACATCATCTCCTGGAACCAGCAGCCTTTTCTGTAAAGAGTGGAGATGGGCAAAACCTCAGGCAGTCATGGGTTAGGGAGAGGGGCAGTTTGCCAGAAAAATATTCTTCCTCCTGTGCCCAGAAAAGTATAGTGCCTTTTCCAATTAATTATGAGATAAAATAGAATTGCCAGCATTCCCTGTCTTTCTTGCTGCATAATCCTGCCATAATCCCAGTTTTTACCAATGCCACATGGGCAGTGCAAAACAACAGCAGGCATCTTTGCTTTTGAAATACCTTCTTCCATCTTAACTGCAATTTAACTTTCTTGGGCATCACTGCCAGGTGGATGTTCCCTGAAATATTGATAGATACCATGTTCATATACTTCATGATAGAGTGGAAACTTTTCACTTGCACTGTAGTTTTCTTGATCATGCATTAGTCTTTTAGGAAATTTGACCACAGGTATAGCCTGTCTTCTTTCCAACAAGCTCCTCTTTGTCTTTGACCCCTGCTATTGAGGGACATTAACAACTCTCTAGAGCTGGTACTGTTTTGGAATAGTAGTAATTCAGATGCTGTGAATGGATCTTCATACAGTCACATACAGATGTACTACAAAAATATGAGCAGTACTACAGTAAATCAATCCCTTTCCTATATTTTTTCTATTAAGTGTTTACTTATAAACCTGTTGTAAGAAAAATACCTATTGAGTTATAGAACAAAAACACAAATTAAAGTTGTAAGCAATAACTAGTATGCCAATTAAGAAGAGACAATCCTTTAATCTCCTTCTGTCACCAAGGCACACAGGCACTCAGAAAAAAAATGGTAGAAGGTTCCAGGCCCTCACAAGACTCTGGATCATATTATGAGGTGTTTCTTTCCTTTTGCCGTTGTGTTGTCCAGACTATCCTCTTAGCAAAGATCTCCTGTTTCTGCTGGTTGTGGACTTGTCTGGGACCAGAAGAACTAGAGTTTCCTTTCTTATCACTAGCTGCAGAGTGCACTTCTGCAGCTGCAAACAGTAATGTCCTCTCTGATTTTTGCTCTCCTTATTGGCTCTAAGAAATTCAAAGATGATTTATGAGGCTCATAGTTACTGCCTGTCAGTGTGGGAAAGCTGGTAGTTTGCACTTGTTCTCTTGATAGTCTTTCTTCTTTTGAAACAACTGACTTTTGGATTTTCCAAACACTCCCTATTGGAGGTCTGAGTTTCAGTTTTGTGGTGATTATTCATTCAGTAAAGGTCTTTTATTATTCTGTCTGAGATCTAAGCCTAAAGATTTCTCTACACAGCTTTAAAATCTTGTCAGTGTCTTTATGATTATTTGACCATAGGGCACATCTTCTTTCCCAGATCATCTCTTTCCAGATGACCCAGCCAGACCTCAATTTTCTGATACTTTGGTTGATGGTGTAAACAAGTGAGTGTCCATGACATCCTTAGGCAATATTTGTCTAAGCATTCCAACAAAGGAGTCCCCACAGTATACCTAGATACCTTATGTCTGACTGCAATTCTCCAAATCTTTTTTACACAGGCTCCTGTTAATGACTCAGATTGTGCCTGTGGGATGTCCTATCACTGCTGATGGGTTTCTACAGACTTATGTAATCTTGGGAACCCAGCAATTTTCCCTAGAGTCACCTCTGTGTTTATATCAGTCCAAAGACTTGATTTTATTAGCTGTAGCAGCAACCTAGCAAACAACTTCTAATTAAAGAAACTTTACATTGTCTTTCATCTAGTTTCTCAAGGACAGTTATAGGCTCTGCTGTATATGCCATCTCTCTGTTGTTGGCCAAGCTTTTCTGCTAGATTGCCACTAGTATCAGGGCTCTTCAACACTAAAAAGTGAAAAGAACTGCTTTAGTGATCCATCCCTTTGGGCTCCATCTTTCATCAGAAGTGTTGCTGGTTGACCAAATGTCCTCAGGAGCAGCAGCCTCAGTGTTTGTTGTTCTTCCACCACTTGCTCAGCTATTCATATTTCCTACCAGAAAACTTTGTTTTCAGAAATTTAAAGGGGGAGTTCTGTCATCTCTGTCTCTGCCCAGGTGTAATTTCCTCATTACCAAACTGACCTGGGTTTCAGAGAGAGAGAGAGAACTTTCAGGACACTGGTGATGCTTTCGTCAAATGGGAAGTTCAGCCCTCACAGTATCTGACAGGGAGACCACTGATGAATGGTTTTTTTCTGCCTTAGCATTCAAATAAAGAGCTCCAAATAAAATACCTTTTTCACTTTCTAGGCTTTCTCCATAAGTCTATGAATGTATACAGTAATAAGAGTGGATTCTGGAAAAGATGTATGATGGCATCTTTGTAATGATAGCCTCTTGTAGCCAAAGCACAGGCATGTTGCACCTAAAAAGTAGAAGCATACAATGTTTGCTTGCCTTACACCCAGGCATAAGCTTACTTTGATAGTGTAACCAAAAACAGTTTGGAAGTATTCTGTAATGTTGAAAGATTGTGAATGCCACAACCATTAACAAATATTGTAACACAGCTGAGCATTAATAAAATAAAATATAATATAATGCAATATGTTATGATGTAATATAATATAATATAGTGTGTAACCACAAAGGGATAAGTGGACATTTGTGGTACAGTTGCAGAAATGGAAACCAGGAAAATGTGCAAATAGCAAATGGATGTGTAAAATAAAAACAAAGGATGTAAAACAGGCAAGAAAAATCTCCAAAGAAACCAAAGTAATCCACAGAACAATCAAGTTGACTTGTAAAAACAGAAGTAGCCCAGGTTACTGGAACAGTATGAACTATCAGGAATATTTAAGTCTCCCTTTCTGGGAGAGGGGAGGAGTTTAAAACTATCAGTGATGAGAGAGGACACATGAGAAAGAAAGAAGACACTCATGTGGGTTTTAGTTTCCCTCATGGAAGACCTCTCAAACCTGATCACCTTGACCTTGGCTAAGAACATCAAAGACTGTAGACATTAGTGCTATGTGATAACAGCTCTGTGGTGTTACATATTGCAATATACTGTTATCCTACACTCACAGATAATGTAGGATAAGATTGTCAAGGAATAGTTCTGTGAATATGCAGTAACAATGACTGATAATGAGCAAGAACTATCCATTGGTAGTGTGTGCTGTTAATGAACATCAGTCTGGAAAAAATGCTGGGCTGAAGTTTTGTACTGACCTGATTTGTCAGTTTTTTAAACACTCCCATCACACTGATCTCTAATTCCTGACATGTTGCTACATATATCCAGTTGCCAGTATTTTAAAAAATTTGAGAGCTGTTCACCAGTATTTAAGTGACTCTTTTAAGTCTTAAGACTTTAAAAGGACTGTATTTTCTTTAATTTTTCTACAGTTAGATGGTTATGTGGCAACTGAAATTTTCACCAACAGCAGGAAGTGAATGAGAAAACTTCCAGAGCTAAGAGAGTGAATATGACTGTCTTCTTGCAGAGAGCTAGGACCTAGTGCTAAGCTTATACCCCTTGTTAATCAGCCACAGGAAAAGGAAGGAAACAGCACAGGAAACAGCACACACATGCTGCTGATTTAGATATGACCATGATCTGGTCTAATTACAGACAAATAAGAGCTGGGTCTGACTGCTTCCTGTCTTTGCACAGCTTTATAAGTATCATTGGAAATAATGGTTTCCTGATTATGAAAAAAGATTCAAGGATGTATCTTTTTTTTTTTTTTTTTCCCTTTTCTTACAGTTCTCTCACTTTTTAAAAAAAAAGTTTATAATCCATTTCCAGGGATTTTGTTCATGCTGTGCAAGTTATAACAGTACTGGATTTGTGACGAGGCCGAAAGCAGCATCTTAGAACACTAGATCAGTTTCAGTTGAGACAAATAATTACTCACAAGTAACATATGGTAACATCCTCTTCTGAGGATGTCTTGTCATCAGACTTCATAGGAGCCAGAAAAAAGTCTCATTCAGTAAATGTAATGGTTGAATCAGAAGCAGGACCTTTAAATCTTATCCTGACTAAAGAGCGTAGCACCACTGAAGGGACACAGTACCACTTCCTAGCCCTAAAAGAAGAGAAACACATCTAGTCAATTCTGTTTTCATGTTTGAAAGGCTGAACCAATTTTGAAGATGAAACAATAAATGACAGGAATTATCATAGAAAAAAAATCTTAAAATTCTTAAATCTCTGAATTTTACAAACATTTGGTAGATGGCCATTTACCAAAGAAAAGATTGTCTTTCATTAAGTTTACTTGCCATGTGGTAAACTGTGTGACCATTTCACCACACTGCTCAGGACACCCCTATCTAGAGATTTTTCTCATCAATCTGGTAATGAAGCAGTGGGGAAGGATAGCAGGCTGACCACCTAACTGTTACTGCAAAAATAGTGAGCAAGTTGAAAAATTGCATTTCCCATCTCTTGAAATAAGTTTTTTTTTTTAAATCTGCTTATATCCTCAGTCCATCACTGCATTTTTTTTGAAACTCTCCCTTGTTTAGGATGAAAAAAAAAAGTATGAATATATTCATATATATATGTGTGTATATATAAATATATATACATAAATGAATATATAAGTATACAGTTTATAAGTATAAATATATTTCTGTCCAGTGAAAAGTTTTTATTTTTTCTGCAACTTTTATCTTAAAAAGATACTTATTTCTCCTTAAGAGAGAGCTGAAATTTTATGTGCCTACATCATTTGTACTAGGGATGCTTTATGTTTCTCTAATATTGTAAATGACTGCAGCAGAGATGGCACTGTCTTCTTCCAGTTGGTGTCCATGGTAGGTATTATGAATGCCATAACATTTATGGTCAAGGTAACAATAGTGATTCCACTATCCAAGCTTCAGACCCCAGTTTGCGATATACAAGAAGCAGCAGCAGTATCTAAATCAAACAGTGTCTTTTATGAGAGTTTTATCAAGGCATCATGATTGTCTCTCTCCATTGGCTGTACAGGGGATATGGTACATGTCTACATAGTGTTCTGAATCTCCTGTAACTTGAGTTTGGATTTTGTAACTGCTGGCGCTTTACTATCTGTGCATCTCACAAATCTGCATTGACTTCTACTTACATAAGCAATGAAATAGAAAAAGAGAATTTCCTCCATTTTTTACAAACAGGCAACTGAAGAACTGGCGATTTCACTTGAATTATTTCAAGTCCATGTATACAGATTCTATTGACTTGAGTAGGTTTTGGATCACACCCAAAGAGTTTAAATATTCAGAATCTTACTATATATATGACCTTCTATATCAGATTGAGAAATTTAACCCAGCTACATTGAGCCAAGTACCTTCTTCTTTTTGAAACAACAGCTCTTAAGTGAAACTTCTTATTAAAACCAATATGGAATTTTACTTGAGTAAAAAGTTGTTTTTATAACATTTTTATGCTAGAATTGTAACCTGGAGTGAATATGAGCAGAATCTGAGCTTCCTGTGAAAGAGAAATAAAAAACCTTTCTTAAAAGTAAAAGTCAGTATGTACAACTCGTTTTCAAATGATCACACAATGGAGCAGTGTAGTTTTTATTTTACATTGCTTAAATGTACAAATGAAGCACTACACCCTCATCACTCTCTGAGAAAATGAGTGAATATGACATGCATCTAAGCAATTACACTTTCAAAACACCCTCATTTGTGAAAATATGATAATAGCTAAGATTCATTACAACGGATCTGCTACTCACGGCCTTATTTCCCAGCTTGTTTTGCAGTTTAATGATGGGATGACCTCTTCAATTCTAATGACTCTGCAATAGCTAAAGCTTGTGTTTTACCAACATTTAATCTAGGCTATAAATAAAGGACATCTTTCATCTACTTTGAAAATGGGCCATGAAACAAAGACAAGTTTCAAACAATAAACAGAACCAACATGTCAGGTATATGCAATACTTTTCTTCTGCATGAGTTTGTTGGTTTTGTCCAATGATTTATTCCAGTTGCCTTTATCTAATTCTGCAGTTGCAGAATGCTGGTATTGTAGGTATTAAAGCCTAAAAGAACATTCTTCTTTTTATATATAATGGGTACATTCTTAATTTGAAATGATCTTTAAAGTATATTTTTTCTTTCTGCACATATTTTGCTGGTATTCCTATGTTGATTGTAGCATATAGCCTACCATTAGCAGGCTCGCTGAGTACAAAATTAGACTTTGTTGTAACAAATTCCAATGTGAAATAAGACACGCTATCCTATACCAAAGCTGCATTTGACCTACTTTCTATTTGTAGGTGGAGAAGGAGATAGAAGTTCGCCGAGGCGATCGGCTCCGGG
>VXAA01007590.1:0-18255 GCA_013399115.1 Anseranas semipalmata
TCTATGATTCTATGATTACATTGACTTAAATTGAACTAACGTAGTTAAAATGTATACTTTTTTTCCTATGAAGAAAGCTCCTTGAAAGTATGGAAGCTGAACTTCCATTTCTGATTCCATTGAAGGGAAAGAAAAGGAGATGAATCTCCAAAGACTCCTAAATGTCTATAAAAAGCTAACACGTGAGAAGTAAAATTAGTGTTATTTACAAATTGTAGGAAAACAATTAATGAACAATGTAAACAGACAATAGGTGTTTCTAAGTCCTTCCTATCCTACATGTTGCATACCAGAATCTGTGGTAAAGCCACAAAGTGGGACATTGCTTTCTTGCAATGCCTGTATTATTTTGCAATAATGCCTGTATTTCTAAAGAAAGGGGACAGGCAGATCAGTGAAACAAGCTATAAAATTTTTACAGGTGCTTTTTGTCTGATGGAAGGCCCCATACAAAGGTGAACTAGACTATTCTGTCCATCTGACTAACAGGTAAATAAAAAATGGAGCAGAACACAGAGCCCAGCCTAAAAAAATCTACGTTCTACAAGGAAATGACTGGCTTGGTAGGTGAAAAGAGAGCAGCAGATACTGTACCTTGCCTCCAGCAAGGCTTTTGACACCATCACCCATAAAATCCACACAGAGAAGCTCACAAAAGATGGGTTGGAGGAGCAGACAGTGAGGTGGATCAAAAACTGGGTGAACAGCTGGGCCCAGAGGGTAGTGATCAGTGGCACAAAGTCTAGCTGGAGGCCAGTAATGAGCAGTGTAAGGTGGGACTGTCCAGCCTAGAGAAGAGAAGGCTCAGGGGGATGCTTCTAATGACTATAAATACCTGAAGGGAGGTTGGCAGAGCCAGGCTATTTTCAGTGGTGCCCAGTGCCAGGACCAGAGGCAATGGGCACAAACTGGAACACAGGAGGGTCCCTCTGAACATCAGGATGCACTTCTGTGCTGTGAGGGTGACCGAGCCCTGGCACAGGTTGCCCTGAGAAGTTGCAAGTGTCCTTCTTGGAGGTACTTAAAAGCTGTCTGGATGTGGTCCTGGGCAGCTGGTTGTAGCAGGGGGGTTGAACCAGATGGGCTCTGGGGGTCCCTGCCAGCCTCAGCCACTCTGTGTCATTCTCATGAGCAGCAAAAGCCTGGAAAGGAACAGAAGACGCACACTATGAAGCAGTAGAGAGTACCTGACAAGAAGGTGACAGAGCAGTGAGAGAGTTATTAAAAGGCTGGAAATTTCTGTTCTGATATCCAAGAAATCAAAGAGGACAAATACAGAGTTCTAAAGAGTTTCTTGCTGACAGCAGCAGGCTGATGCTAAGGCTTTGCTACAGTCATGAAAGAGACTAACAGAAGATGTCATAAAAATGACAAGTTAGGCAAGGCTACATAGGTATACATATTCCCAGGTAGCTGAAAAGACACACAAAAGAGCACAAAGAATCTTCAGACAACTCAAATGAAAAACTATCAAGACGATTTTGTAGAGCTGTGCAAAATCCAATATGAAGACAATGTACTACAGGCTCAGACATAAGCACAGGAGCTCTGTAGCTTCAGACTTTCCACTTTATGCCATAGCTCACTGTACAGATAATTTTATTTTCTTCATTCTCAGCCTGGATTAGAAAGCTGCATCCAACATCGTACCTCTCCCTTAGCAAAACACAAGCACTTGGACCCACCTCCATTTTTTAAAAAACAAGGGTTCAAATTATGTAAGGACAGAGTCTCTCTTCCAACTCCTAAAACAGACGAAAAATATGCACTTCTGCCTGCGTGCAGGGATGTGCGCACGCACACGCCACACACAGCAGACCGGAGGAAGTGCAGGCCCCGTGTGTTCTAACAAAGCTACCAGAAATAACCCTCTCCCACCCTGGGGCACTTTGGGAGACCAAAGAAAATAGACGCAATATATTTTGAGAAGCAAGGACTTTCCCGGGTGAGAGGCTGTACAACCTGAATTTACAGTGTCATCTAAAGAAGGTAGAGTAGACCAGTGAAGGCTTCACCCACAGAGGCCTATTTTGGTTTGTGAATAGCTCTTCTACCTAATTAATTTAGTTTATTGGAAATAAGTTTAATTTATATAGAGTAAATCAATTAAAAACAAAAAATGTGTGTGCAGAAAGAAAACACACACGAATCTCTTCGATTTCTCTTTCAAGAAATAAAATCGAGATCTCCCATTCCAGCAATATTAACTACAAATAGCTGTTCCAATACCAGACTGAAGCAGCAACCAGTGGGACAGGGCAGAGCCTACGAGTTCCCAGCAAGATCAGCGTAATCACTGCATGAAACATCACTGAGAGAGTGGGATGATGGGAAAAGAAAGCCAAAACACAAATCACCACCTTCCTTGCCACAAAAATAATCTTTGATAAAACAACACTTGATTTCTTTACTGTAAGGAGTCCCTTTCTCTCAGTATACTTTTAAAACTCTAGGAAAGGAAAAAGCAGCAGTCAAGTGCCTTTTTTTGGAAAGGATTTCTAAGGAACTCTGAAAAGCCTAGATCTTTTTTACAGGTATATTTGGTTGAACAGTGTGAAGTACTTTTTATTTGTTAGCACAACTATCTACTTATGAAAAACAATCAGAAGAAATATGTCATTATCACAATTAGGCACAGAACAACTGCCTGCAACTCTTCTCATCTGTTCTTTCAGGCATCCAGAGAGAGCCCGTTCAACTTTGTCTCCAAGCAAGTAGCTCTTCAAATTGGAGTTCAGTGGGAAGCTGAGACAATGGAAACAGTGAACCAGTTCCAACCAACAAGGCAGTCTGGGCTGTCCGAATCCACTTCTTTAAGATGACTCAAAATATGTTTTCTTAAGACAGAACCCATACATGCTACTCAACAGTATACATTACAGCAATTAACTAATACTGCTTAGATACTGCCACTTAAAGAGGCTTATTAAGCCTGCTGCTTAAATCTAAAATAAAGAATCCATATTAAAAAAAAAAAAAAAAAAGGCAAAGCCTTACCAGTAAACTGGTAAGAACGTGTAGCTTTATTTTATGCCAACAGCATCAGTGCACTGGGTCTGGCTGGGACAGTTAACTTTCCTCACAGAGCTAGAAGGGTACTGTGTTTTGGATCTGTGACCGACACAGCACTGACAACACGCCAGTGTTTTAGCTGTTGCTGAGCAGTGCTTGCACAGCATCGGGGCCTTTTCTTTGTCCCACTCCGCCACCCCAGCAAGTGTGCTGGGGGTGGGCAAGAAGCTGGGAGGGGGCACAGCCGGGACAGCTGACCCAAACTGACCAAAGCGATATTCCACACCATAGGATGTGGTGCCCAGCAACAAAAGCTCAGGGAGAAGAGGAGGAAGGGAAGGACACTTGTGGTTACGTTTGTCTTCCCAAGTAACTGCTACGCATGATGAAGCCCTGATGATTACATGATTAGCCAGGAAGAGGCTAAAGATCTGCCTGCCAATGGGAAGTAGTGAATGATTTCTTTATTTGGCTTTGCTTGCGTGCACAGTTTTGCTTCATTTTCTTCATTTATTAAGCTAAATTTAAATTCTTTACCTGAACCCATAAATTTTCTCAGTTTTGTCTTTCTGATTCTTTGCCCCATCCCGCTTGTGGAGAATGAGTAATTGACTGGTTGTGGGCTTAACTGCAGGATGGCATCAACCCACCACAATCACCTTCAGTGATTTCTTTGGGTTACATCCTTTGTAATGTACTAAAGCATTACATACACCAGATATATCCTCCTGGACAACAGACAACTTGTAAATTCTCTGGCTGCAAAATGAAAGAAACACAGGAAAAAAAATGAAGTCTTGAAAGAATCAACATTAACACCATGGTCAAAATGACAACATTTACAAGCAGTTATATATGGAAAATACATTCTTCTCAGAGCTATACTAAGAAAGGAAAGATGGAGTGGGAGAAAGAAGTATTTCATTCAAGTTGACTAAGCCATTCAGAAATGCAAGGCAAAGTGGAAGACATGACTTGTAGGCTGGGGGGGGGGACAACACATAATTATGGATGTTGGCCCAATAATGAAATCTTAAGATTCCAGTAGACATCAACTTGATGTAGTCCCAAACAAAAAGCTCCAAAGAAACGAGCATTCGACATTTAGCAGAAAGTCTGTAAGAAAATTAGATCTGGTTGCATCCAAGAGGTTGACTTTTTCACCTAGCACCAAAAATAATCTATAGAAGATATATGGTGTATTTGGTAACAAACTCTGTATCAAGGCACACACAACCAAAGAAAAAAAAAAGGAAAAAATGTAAACAACACTTTGAAAACAAAGATTTCAGCTTAACTTGTCACATGGCAGGCAACAAAAGATATTACTGTCAGTCCTAAAGGCAGCATGCCTTTGTCAATTGACAAAACACAAGACTTACACAACAACAGAAATAACAGTATTTAAAAGTATTTTCAATATAAAAATAGCAGAGAAGGGCTGAAAAGACATTTCCAGTATTTAGCCAGTACTGTTTAAACTGAATGCAGATGAAAAGTCAGATGTGGAAGAAGATGACAGCACAGGAATCTGTTGGTCTTCCTTCTTTATCTTCCATTATTTTTTAAGAAGAGCTAAATTTATTACTTATGCTTTTTTCTCTTGCAAGCATTAAGAATGTAGTGTGCTCAAGTGTTTTGCTTAAAGGGGAGGAGTGGCAGGAAGAGAAGACCTGCTGAAAATCTTGGGAATACTTTTTTTTTCTTCTTTTTTTCCAAACTTTTCCTTTTGATATCATCTGTAATAAGAGCCTTAACCTAACTCTGAAACCTCACCAAAAACCCAACAGTTCTGTAATACAGGCTACTAAAGAAAAGCAATTAAAATAAACAGAATCTATTGTTCTCCTGAATGACAATATCAGTAAAGTAGGAACTGATTCACAGATCAACCAGGCATCACCAGAGGCAGCACAATCACTTGAAAAACAGGGCACTAATCATTTAGCACCCAAGAAAAAGAAACATGCCAAAAAACAACCAGCAAATGCTTCTGCGAGTGTGACTATGTGAATGGAAGGCAATTGAATTTTGGGGCCATTGTACGTAGCCTCAGGCCACCGACTCTGGAATTGCAATCAGTGGACAACGGGTGCTGCACAAGGCTGTGAGATGTGACCTTATCTATTCAGTTTTGTTAAAAGAGTGTAACTGCTGATTTTTCCAACTTCAGCTTAATAAAAGTGCACTGCAGCAGTAACACAAGTTTTGAGGGTCTGGCAACAGTTTATTCCCTAAGAACACGGGGTGCTAGTGCCCTGGCCAAAGACCAATTTTTCTCTTGCATTATTACCAAAAGAAACAATCCCCCCTTCTTCCTACTGCCAGCAACTCGCGCCTGACTCCACGGTGCGCACAAGCATTTACCCACAGTAAACCAACAGAAATTAATTCAAATCTAGCTTGGCAAAATACTGTCATCTGGATCACTTCACAGTTTGATTCACTATATATAAGAACAATTTTGCTGGCATAAGCAAGAGCTCATGTATGGGATTACTTCTCTAGGTGGTATTAATTTCACTATTACAAAAATAGAGTAAGAGACAAATTTATCATAAAGAACTATTAAAAGATTCAATACTTGTCAACTTCACACGAGGCTTGATGAAGGATTTTTAAAGACAGCCTCTTTAAAATTGGGATTACAAGCTTTTGGTATGTTCGGTTTATTTCTCTGTTTTTTTAATAAAAACAATTTCTTAATTTTGCACTCATTAGGTGCTGCATTAAACTCTTGTAGTGAATGGGATGCTTCAAGACACTTCTGGAGGCATAATAATTAAGCATAAAAATCTTCTTCCCTGTTTAGCTAGGTTGCTTTCCAATACCAGCCTTTATGCCTCATCTGGAAAACCTCAGTCTCTACATTCTTTGCTTGAAGCTATACTTTATGATAAGGTCTTGCATTTATATAAAGTTGCCATCAACAGTCTCCTCTATACTTTCTTTTTCTCCCACTTCCCATAAAATTCCATTTTTGTTATTTATCTTTAAATTGTTCTTCTAGAAGGAGTGTTTTTCAATGGTAGGACTGCTTTTTCCGTGACTACAGCATTTCAGTATTTTCTGCTGCTTTAAATCACAATTCCTCTTTATCTCCACCGTGAACGTATCTTACTGCTGAAGACGCTACTTACATTGCAACGTGTAAAACTCAATTTAGCTAGCTAGCTTTGTCTCCAAGCACTGCATTTGGATGCCAAAAACATGGTCAATACATAACTAGTAGCCATGGAGACCATGGAAATGTGCAATATTGGACAAATGCACGGACCAGCAGGCTTCTGATTTTAAGTGAAATAAGGCCTTAAGTAAATGCACAGGGTCTCCTGACCACAATTACATAACTGAACTATCCACCCTCCTTACCTCCCGCCGCTCCCCCCCCTTTGAAGGAAATAACAAGAATCCCAACGCCTGACTTACCCAGCTAGCTGATGCCTGTGACTGGCTGTTCCATTACCTCCATCACATGGGTAACAGCCCATTGAAGAGAAAGGCAATGATTCTGTTCAGGTCAGCAAGAAGAAGGTATGCAGGACAAAAGTGAAATTAGAAAATTATCTTGCATGCAGATTTTTCAATAGTTTGTGTACAGACAGGCATCCAACAAAAGAAAAGTAAGGCAACAGCATATCTGCCACTTAGTACACACCACATCAGCGTCCTCAAAGTTAGCATATTAGTTAATTTGTCTGATAAAGATATGCTTGGAAAAACTATTTCGAGTGTAAATAAGATGACAGATGGAATGGTGACAAAGAAGTCTTTTGAGGAGAAGACAAATGAGAACCAGTAGGAATGGGTAATTTGTCATATATATATTGTATATATTATCTTTAATATATGGATATACATATAGAAATAATATGCATATAGTCTTCAAATTATTTCTCTTTATCAGGCATACTATAGCCAAGATAATAATTTACAAAAAACATATGTTGTAAGTTTCTGTAAGTATTAAAATTTAGCATATTAATAAAAACAGATACCCAGTCTTCCTGCTTGTCTGTAAATGCATAACATAGTTTGCCTTCTCCCAGGTATAGCACTGCAGAAGTCTAACGTTCAGCTCTGCTAGTTACCCTAACACTTAAATTACCAAATGCTTAGCTCTTCATTAAGCACAAATGTCTGGCATAGTCTTCATACTCACCTTGCCACTACGCACATGAAACAAAAGTTTATATGCAAAGTGGGAAAATATCTTGAGTTACCCCCTCCTTAAAATAATTTCCTGTAATGGACAGATCCTTCCCTTCCTTGCCTGCGTTCTCTCCTGCTTGCTATTCAGTGGAAGCAGTGTCTTTGCTTGTCAGTCAGGGCAAGCTAGCAAATACCCCTGAGAGGGCACCTGGCCTGACAAAGCAACGCTTGCAAGAAAGGAGAAAACGCTTAGTTAGAAAAAGGAGTGTTGAGACTACCTTCTGAATTAATCAAGGTGAACTACACAAAACCAACACATAATTAGATCTGCCGTGCAATCCCGCCACTCCCTCATGCTGGCACTCCTGAAATCCTGCACCGAGTTGATTCAACTTGTTCGGGCTCCAGAAAACGAATCCCTCTCCCTGCAAAAAGAGCAGCTTTCCACTGGGTTACCAGTTAAGCTGGCTTTGCACAGAGTGAGAAATGGCAGGACAGAACCAGTGTGCAACAGAGAGAGGGCCGCGCAACTGCAAAGTGGGGCAGAGAAAAGCAGAAGCCCGCTTTCCCGCAGCAGCCAGCAGTTAGGTAAGCTAAATGACACCACGCAACTCCACCGAGGTGAATACAGGGGTGGGGGGGTACGGAGGAAAGACCACTGTCCAAAACGTCTGCCAGGAGAGGTAAGCCTGGACAGAGCCCCCTTAGGCTCAAAGCAGGTGAACAGTTACAGACGCCTGCAAGCTGCACCAGGAGAGAAGTCTCTCTGCATGACACAGCTTGAGACGTAGGGAGTGCAGGAAGATAAAATCCCTGACAAAGCGCTGCACGTATTTTTCTGACAGATAAATCAGCTAGGTACAGGTAGGGCCTATTCAAACTAAGTACTAGTTTGGTGATTTTTCTGTCATTTCTTCATCTATAGCTTTTATAAAAGCTTATTTTGGACTTATGTGCCACTTATTTGGCTTACTTTGGACTTTCGAAACACTTTTCCTTAATGCTGACAGCCCCCAGTCACCATACCTTGGTTCCCACTGCAGAGAAGAATCAAAGCAGAGATGCTGAATTCCTTTAGGACAAAGCTAAATCAGACGAGCCCCAGGAGCGCAGCCAGTGCACACCAACCATTGCCTAGAGTTCACTCCAGGGTTTGGAGCTCGCGTGAAGCAAAGCGCCACGACCCACGTGGATGCGGAGCCCCCAGTACTAAACGTGTTGCTCTGCAAATCTGCTTTTCTCAGGCTGCTCTACTTTCTAACGTAGACTTTGCTTAAATTGACTGAAACCACAAAAGGCAAATTACCTTACTGACTTACAGCCAAAACACTTAAGTACAGAGAGCACCACACCAAAGACTTTAAGAAGCTCTCTATTTACAGTTGCAAAATTGAGAGAGCATCTCATTATCCAAATATAAAGAATTTCTGTATCTGCCTGCTTTTATTGAAATGGCTGCTAGTTGGAACGTTGGCATCTAGGGGTTTAAGTTTAAATTTACGCTTTGAATGAATTATAATATATATTTTGCTATTGCATCAAATGGCTCCAGGCTGATGTTTTCACAGTATCTTAAACATAGAGGAAGCTCTTGAATATGCCCTAATTGATAGATACTTTCTAGATGCTAATGAGATCTTAGCCATTCATTTTAAAGTGTTGCTTGTTTGCATATTTTTCTTATGCACAGTTGAATTTACCTTCTAGAGGCTAAAATATAGGTAGAATGCTTTTAGCAGGTGTTTGTTCAGTGCAGAACAAAGGAGACTAAGAATAATCTGACTATGAAGACTTGCAGAATTACTGAGCAGGGTACCAGGAAGCTGATACTATTCTGGTAAGAAACACTGAAAATGATTACTATTTCACATCCAAAAATCTCCCTTACAATTTGATGAGCCTTCACAGCATCTTACACGTAACAATAACCAACTATAAGACACGCTATCAAGGAATTAAGAGATTTTTCTAATATTAAGGACAATCCATGTGTCCCAGTTTAATGCTATACAGAAATTTGCCTCAGATGCCTTTTCCAGAAAGATGTTCTGTTCATCAAAGTACTCAGAAAAAGTCTACTTGAACCCCTCTCTGAAAAAAACAATGGTGAAGTGACAACTAGTATGTTCACTAATTCCCTTTGATCAACTGCTAAGCCAAAGAGAAAAGCCAAATACTGAAACCGTTGTGCATAAACTAGAGCTATCTCCTTTGGAATAAAGAAATAGGAACAGGCAGGTGAGCATCCTTGAAGCTTAACAGTCACAGGAGATTCTTCAGCAGTTGCTTTTAGCATGAACTAAGGCTTTAAAAAAAAAAAAAGCCTGCATCTCACTCAGATTAGAAGGTCCCACACATTGGAGACACTAGTAATCGTTTTAATTCTTACCCCATTGGAATTTAACTGGCACAATCAGACTTCAAGGTTTTACAGCTTATGTCCCTATTGTGGAACAGTGTGTTCATAAAAAACAGGTATGAGAAGAACAAACGTCTGCACATACAGAATGGTTTGGAATCCCTCACAACGGGAAGCTGGGAGGAAAGGAATCCCCCTGCCCCAGATTGTTCAGTCTGTTCAGTCAAATGGATCATCAAAAAGCCTACCAGCAAGTATATTTTACAGTTAACAAGAACCACTTTCATCCAGATTTTGCTAAAGCTAGGAAGTAGGGACTTATACCCCACTAATCTACTATATCTATCTAGCAAGGCAAAGGAACATCATCACCATGACTGTATGAGACTGAATTCTTTAAGGACATCATGATGAGCGTAGGAAAAAAATCTGGAGATTACAGAAGTATCCCCCAAAACCCAACTTTATATACCATTTGTTCTAATATATTCTCTAAATTTTCTCAAAGTATGAAATCAGAGCTTAACAGCAATGCTGAAGTTTTACCCAGAAGGGGTTACACACTAGCATCTGTTGCCACATTCTTCCAGCATCTCTGGAGTTTTCTGAGTATTATCTACAGAAACGCTTTGTCCCTGCGCTACCTTTTAAAGATGTTTCAAAACATTGCTCCTCAGTATGCTTAATTTAAAGCTCATTTTTCCAAGGAAGCCGATTTTGAGGATCCTTGACTAGCTGTAGGCTTATTTAATGTCTCCCCTGAAGTATCTAGATAACCGAAAATGAAGCTAAAAAAAAAAAAAAAGGAGGAAGTGAGAAATACCTGTTCCTTTTAATGTTAATTTTTTCTGCTTTTTCTGGAAGCAACAGGCATTTCTGTTGCCAGATATATACTTACTTTTAGGCATCCTGCCACTTTCTCCTGATCTTTCTCTGACAAAACGACTGTGACAGGGAGCATACAGTAAGCCTTTGGCTTCTCACCATCTCCACTGCCACGCCACTACTCTACAGCATATGAAAGAACCGTGTCAGTGGAAACCTACCTACTATCTATTTGAACTCCGGGAACTTTTCTTCTTCCAGGCACATACAATGCCACCCAGACTTTCCCAAGACCAGACTTGCAAGTACCTACATAAAAGGATATGCACCCGCCTGACACCAGCATCTTCTACAGGCTGCTCTGTCACCATAACCCCATGAAAATTGTTTCAGGAAGGGATAAGAGAGAGATGAAAAGAAGTGCACTGGTTTTCCAAATTCGTAACTATTGCCACACTCAGGCATCTCAAGTCTTTTCAACAACTGCTGGACAAGGCTTTACAGACATGTGATGCTTCATCTCAGACCCTGCTGTCAACCCTTTCCTAAATGTCCTATCCCACGGCATGAACAGCAGCTTGCTCAGGGAAAAAGGGGGTGTTATTTTTTAACGGCAATCTGTGCATACTCCATCATTTGCAGAGATCCCAGGAACCTTCCCCTTCCGAGTCAGACCTGCAGGATACTTGACAGCAATTCATTTTAATTCCTAAAGAATGCATATTGTTATTCATCCATACAGCTTCCCATAAAATGATTCTGAATAAGCTTGCTTCCATCCTTTAGGAAGGATACAGTGCTTTTCCCAGTCCTCAAAAACAGCACCACATAGACACAGATCTAAGCAACCAAACAGGCAGGAAAAAAAGTCACCAGGAGAAGCCCTTGCCCTTCTATCAATAGGGTACATATAGTGCCGATTGCTATTTATCCATTATACTTCCTTGGACAACCATAATCATAGATACCACAATGATTTTACTAAAGATGCTAGCAGCTAAGTTGTAGAACCTAAAGCCTTATTTCTGTAAGTTGGCATTTTTTAGATTCAGGTATGTCTGAAGAGTGGGACAAGTTGCATGACTTCAAGATTTCGGCATGAACTTATGTCCCCCACAACATGTTTTAAAATCAAATCAAATTAAAATTAAATAAAAAAAAATTAAAAAAAAAAACACAACTACCAAAAGCCAGACCACATACTTAAATTTCTACTTCCCAATTTTACATCTCAAAAGTCACATAAAATACAGAGGAAATCTAACAAAATAAATACAAGAAAAAAATTTCAGGTGAAAATATTCCACATAGAATTTAAATTCCCTACAATATGCAGTACAACAAAGAAAACTAAGAATTTCATAACCACATGTTAAGTACTCGAAAACCCAAAATGTATTATCTTTCAAAGCCTGTATGCACTCTGGTTCTTCAATCTACTGCATGATAAGTGATATAACTTAATCAGGAAAGTAAAAGGTATGTTTAAGAAACATATTCCTATAGTTGCAGTCGTAAACATGTATGCAGTACTTACTATACTATTATATTGGTCTACTAATATCATCTGTATGTTAAGTACATAATGAAATGTCATATTAAACATAAAACTCTTAACGATTACTGTTCTAGGCAACACACTTGCATATGGAACTAAATTAACATTGGGCCAGTTGTTTCAGATCTTGGCATACACCAAAAACATTTTACTGCTCAAAAACAGATTTTGTAATAGACAGCTATTCACTAAATCACTGAGGTCAGCCAGTGGAAGCTTTGCTATTTGTCTCGGAGTACTAGGAACAGACAACACATTGCATTCCTTATGACAGACCATTAATGTCATTCACCCACCTTGTAATGGTAGGCAGAGCCCTGATTTGCAGGACTATGCAAAATGTACATAGAAGAACGTTATTCTTGAGAGCTTATGCTCATTTGTTCCACTTGACAACTAAGTTAGGCATAAAATAAGCTTCACTAAATTAGTAACAAACAAGTAACAAAACAAGTAAACAGAACACATCACATACACATCTCTTACTTGCAGAATGAGATCTTCCAAGACAACTGCCTAAGTAAGCCTATTTTTCCCAAGCACTTTTTATGCAATTACTGCTCCCTGTAAACTTCAAGTTACTATTCTCAATTGTTTCATGACAAAAAAAAAAAAAAATCACTAAAAGGCTATAGTTTTTTATTATATAAGAACATCCTACATACAAAAGCCCTTCCTTCTCATTTCCCATGTGATTACTACCCTCCTATTCTCCAAGAACAGCTTTTTCAGGCATTCTGCTAGCCCTGCAATAAGAATTCTGACATAAGCAAGACTGTACCAGTATAAGACTATTTCTATACAACTGGTAAAGAGTTGCACACTATATGTAGGAACATACATATATAGGAACTACTACAGGTAGGAACAGAATGCAAATTATTTGTGTTATTTAACCCACACTTCAAGACCTTACAAATATTCCAAGCTAAAATTTGCTCTCATTTTTGTTTACCATGTCCTCCAGTTGCATAGCATCAGTCTCATGAGTTGCAGACAACAAAAAACATACTCAAATGAAAACAAAAATTAAAACCGTCAGCAAAGCTGTTCCAACTATCTGAATAAGAAAACAATATTTTCCCCTATATTCAAAAGAAACTTTCTCAGTTTGAATGAAAGAAACATGAAAATCTTAACTTTCACTTCAGAAAGGCACCCTGCAACTAACTTCTTTGCTTTTAAAGTATTATAAATTTCAAGATAGACATTTTCAGATTCAAGCAGTTTTCTTTCTAAAAGGTCATCTGAAGCCATGTTAGGAGAGTTATTGGTGAAATTCTAATACAATATAAAAGTACCTTTCAACAAATATGCTCTACTCGAAAAAAGCTAGCAAACAAAAAGATACGGCTAAATCAAAATTAAGGGCAGAAATTTGACATCTGTGTGTCAGGCTTTTGTATGCCAGACATTGTAAAGCACGGACCGATGATCATATATTCTGTAATCGGCCAGTTAATGAGATGCACAAACCAACTAAAGGTTATGCCAGAACGAAGCTAGTCCTCATGAAGTCCATGCCTGAAAGCAATCACTAATTTTCAAGGTAAGTACACACAGGAAGTTTTCCATCTTTATGGGAAAAGGGGACAAATGTAATGCAAGGAAAGTAAATGTTATGTGTACTCTGTACTGCCAAAGATGGACTACAGGCATGGAGTACGGGAGTCTTTCAACTATGTATTTGGATAAGTAAACTCCAAGTCAAGAAACACTGACTAGATACGACTTCTCACCCCTGCTCTATAAGAACACACAAACCTCCCAATTAATGGCCGTTGCTTACATAAGTACGTATTAATTAAAACATCCAGCTATAACAAGGAAATAATTTCTTGCTTTACAAATTTTTAACTTCCGTGTCTCCACTTCCTTCAGTTCAAAAGAAAACTATCATAGCAAGCAAATTAAACCGTAAGTAAAAGTCTGCTTTATCAGTGAGAGTGCACATTAAAAACCAGAGAGAAGATAAATCCAGGACTTACCTCCTCTATTCACCATTGTGAAATGATGAAAAGGAAACTGGACATTTGTATGGACACCAATCAACAAACATAAAAGGTTTTCATGGCAGCCATATCAAAAATCAGGAAGAAATGCTTTTTGTGAAGACTTACAGCTACAAATAGTAGAGAGGACATCTCAGTAACTTCGGATAAAGTCAACATTAGGACAGCCTTACGCTCAGGAAAGAGGACAAGCAATGTTGGTCAGTCTGGAACGTTCTACTACTCCTACTGGAAGCACAGCATTTCTGTATGTCTATAATTCATTTGCTGAACTAAGGTTTTGGAAGAAAACTATGGCTCCTAGGGAAAGTACTGACTTGAATCTACGTTTTGAAGATGAGTGTCCACTAAGATGTACGTATTGAGAGGAAGGCAGATCACAGGCAAAAACCAAAGCAACCTGAATTCAGAGAATTAAGGCGATTTGACAGTACGTCCTAACAACCTTAACATCAGTCCTTACCCTCCCACCCAGACCTCTGTGAGAAAGTTTACCACAAGTTCTAATGCACGTCCAAAATGTGAACGCCACCACTGAAAAAAGACCTTGCAACCTGCATGAGGAGGAGTTTTAGAGGAAAGCCATGAGGAGTTACCTCATAAGGTAGAAGATAGGCATATCAGCTTTTAGGTGGAAAACCAACAGCATACGTTTCTAAAACAGTGCCTAACAGATACTGACACCCTAAGTATATCATTGCTCACTTTCTTCAATGATGTTTTTACAAAGTTTTTTACATCACCGAACTTCAGATCCAGTCAATCTCTTCGTTGGGAAGGTGTTGTCAAGTGGACAAAGCTCCACTATCTGAGACGCATGCTTGCTTCAAAGTAATAAATTCAGACACGATGTGTATGTGCTGTGCTATTTCAATAAACTAAATGGGCTCAGCCACTTAAAGATGCTAATATAATCTTTTACATTACAGTATTAAGAGGCTAACCAAGGTCTGAGTTTACGCATTCAGCAACCTTTGCCTGCTTTGCTGCATCGGCCCATGGCAACAACTGGCATTCAAAACATTTTAATCTTTACTCAGTGGTAGAAAGGAAGAATAAAGTACCTGAAGAAGAAATCATTAGCGAAGGGTTGGATTTTGCCAAAACCCCTTGCTCACTTTAATTATAAAAAAAAAAATCTCATAAAGGTGAAAAGCTGTATATCACCACCTTTACAGCAATATTAAAGATGGTAAAACTATCCTGAAAAAGTAAAGGGGTCTGAGATATTTTCTTTTTTGGTAAAACAAGCAAGAAACAATACAAAAAGAGGAGCAGTGACAGAAAATGCTGTTTGTGTCCGGTGATGACTCTTTCTTGCAGATGAGACAAACACTGAAGGAAGTTTTATTAGCCAACCCCGTGTCTGACAATTTTTTAAATCAGGAATACTCTGAAAAAAGCATTTGCTTGTAACCATCGCCATAACAGTAAAACAGTAACAGTAAACTGTAGATGTTTACTGGACAGAAAACAAGAAGAGAGGTAAAGCAGAAGAGAATGGGGTTGGAGAAGAAAAAGGACAAAATCAAAGAGCAACCAGAGCGACACAGCCTCTTTTCCACCTGGCTAAGGGAGATGGCAACGCCATTTAGATCTCACCGGATGGTCAAGGGTCTGCTTAGTCCCTCACACAACAACAAAGGTCACAGATTATGTAACTCGTGCCAATGTCACCATCAGTGAATGGTGACCTAATATTGATTCAAGTCCGGGCACCGCACACATTCTTCCACTTGCAATGCTGAAGTTGGCTAGAAAAACTCTGTATTTACTGATCCAGGTTCAATACCCTGACACCAACGGTAACTCATTAACAACACTCTACGAGAGATTTCCAAAACATGACAGGCTTGCAATATGCAACCAGAGTAATGCCATAACAGGATTTGTATTTTACTAAGGATGCACTGGTGTACAAGACTGCAGAGAGAGTATACATATAATGCAACCTTTACCATCACTTTTTTTTTAACCAATACATTTTTCCTTTTTCACCTGTTTACTCACCCCACTTTTCTTGTTTCCCTGTGTTTCTTTTTTCAAAGGAAGATAGCTGGAGTGCTAAATGACAAAGCTTAGGCCATAATTAGCACATCTCGCCAGCTCATTCTCCATCAGAAAAGTTAACTAATCTGACAGATAACATTCGAGTCCTTTCAAAATGTATTTTACCATGAGGGTAACCTCATGACAACCCAACACTGAAGTTCGTTGTTAGCTCATGCACCTGCACTACACATCAATGGTAGAAGAGGGAAAATTGAGATTTGGAACTTAAGCGAGCAGTATCTTTAATCTGAATATGTCACTAAACACTGACACTGAACATGACATTTTCATGGTTCCATTCTTTTCACATGTTGCAAAACGTCTTGAAATGGTAACACACAGAGATCAGAACTCAATTTTCTGTCGACAAACTAGTGAGATTTCCTATTCACATAGCTCGTACTGCTGTAGTTTACAACAAGTTTCACAGGTTTGTAATCTGTCGTTATTCGTACCTCCTCCTATTTCAGTAACCAGGCTTAACTCTACAACTTTCTGTACAGAGACTCAGAAATAAACACGAGTGACATCTGCAAGTCAGCAGATGCTGTATACGCTAAAGTACATTTCCAGATTTCGGGAAGACAGCTCTTTCCCATTGAGACAATATCTTAATTATGAACCCCATTCTCCTCTTCACTAAATCTTAACTAAAAGACCTTGACAGCCTAGATATAAGAGATGTTACCAATTAAAAAAAAAAAAAAAAAGAAAACAAGGTGCTGCGTTCTGCATAATTTGGTGTTTGACCACAACATTACTTTGGCTAAACAACAGGCAAATTCTTTCTACTTCTTCTATTTCTCTAATGCATTGTACCTGTCTTAATTTGTCACAAGTGAAGAAATAGAAATTTCCTTCTAAGTCAGAAACTAGCAATACACACACAAACACAAAGTCTGTCTGCTAAGCAACACCTACAACAATAACTTACTCAACATATTTTTTTGAAGAAAGCGAACTCTAAGCTACAGGACAAACATTCCCTTTGTGTTATCAATATACTCCAGAGCCACGTGCCTCAATCCCAACAACAGGCAAGACTAACAACATCCCCAACTATTTGTTTAATATCCTCATTTAAAAAATAAGCATACATTCCATATTAATTCAAAGGAGTTACTCTTAAGTAAATTTAAATTCCATTTGAGTACTACCATAAAGTGCAATAATGCTACATTCCAAACTGAGTATACCAGGTCTGATAGGAACACAACTCTTTATGCCTGTGATGATAAGTACACATGTATACATACTGGTAACAAAACAAACATGTGGCTATGATCTTAACTAGAAAGCTAAATAAGTCATGTTAATTATCTAATTTCTGATCACTGTGCTCTTCTAAATGATTAAACCAAAAATTCAGTGTTCATACTAAATGTACCCATTCGCACACTTACTCTTTCATACACCTGCCAAGAAGCAATTATTAGTTCATTTTTATGAGAAAAAAAAAATATCAGAAAATTCTGAAGTTTGGTGTCTGTCCACAGCTGGAAACAGCAGAAACTAGGCAATCCAAGCCCCCAGAGTACAAATATTCTCTTCCAGCGGTTAATGGAAATGCCAGAGTGGAAAACAATTAAGTTTGGCCAAAGATACGATATTCAAGTAACACATTTATATCAAATTTGATTTCATGTTTATAAACATACACTGGTTAGACAAAAAGAGGCTAGTAAAATTGTTAGAAACCAAAGTGTCCCCATCATAATAGGAAAATAATTATTTGCAAAATTTTTCAGCATGCAATTCTAAGCAATGGCATTAGGGGAAAAAGGGCCAAAACTGTTCTGGTCATTTCTCTTTTTTTTTTTTTCCTTTAAAAACAAGGAAAAATAAAATCAGGCCATGCACTCTTCTCAATGGAATTTCAAATTATCACACAAAGGTAAAAGAGTTTAATAGTGTTCAAACCGGATTTATAGTACAAAATAAAAACCCGTGTATTCTGAGTGATTATTTGAACCTATTGTGAGACTTACTGTTTAAATGATTGCAATGCCGTATGTATCTGGTGCCGCATTCTGGGAACATTTACAGGTAAAAATTATGACAACTCACTGATCAACAGAGCATAATAACCCAAGATACACAGCATGAAGCGGTACAAAATACGCAAAGACTGTTCTGCTAGCAGACACCTCCTTCTCACTTCAACTTTCACAACAGCATGTAATTGCACACACGTCCCAGCTTTCAGGAACAAAAGGTACGAACTCCGCCGGGTTGACTTTCCCACCTCGCCAGACGTGCCCTGTCCGCACCAAGGATACGGCTGC
>VXAA01007603.1:0-20631 GCA_013399115.1 Anseranas semipalmata
GTGATTCTGTGATTCTGTAAAGGGCCACGTGACAGCAGGCATTCAGCTTTGCCATATATTCACCACTCATCCAGGCTGCTGTTGGAAGGCCTTAGGAATAAACCTGTGACTAGAAGACCAAACTCAGGCCATCCCTGCCCTTCACAACTGAGCAAAGTAACAAAAGGAAGCAAAGGGCTCCAAACTAGGCACTAGAGGTTCCTCCAAACTAGACATTAGAGCAGCACAGGAAGGCTGTCCTTACCCTTTCTTTACTGAATCCTCTCCCAGCAAAGGTTTGAGATGATTTCTATGGAAAGACTTCTCATTCCCTCGGCTGATGTGCCTTTGTCCTACCAAAGCAAGCTGCATCTGGAAAGGTATGCTGGTTCCAGAGCAGTGGGGCACTACAGCAGCAAAGTCTCTCAGCCACAAAGAAATGGTCTGACAGAGGGGACCCTATCCACAAATGGCAGCCCAGAGGACCTCCTCTGACCCTTCAGAGATGCTCCCTGAGAGCTGTCCATGCTCCCAGAGACGCAGCCTTGCTGGCACGAAACTGTAGGCCATGAGAACAAAACCAAGGTGTCACAAGCACTGACTATCTCTGAAGAAGAGAGAAAGAACATAGACACTGAACACTTCAAACATTTTCCTGCTAGCTCGCCCCACTGAAAGGCCAGTCTGTCTTCAGATGGAAATAGCACATGTAGAAATAACAATATGGGGCAGAGGCATAAACAAAAGAAATCATGAATCAGAGGTTTGATCACACACACTGTCCTACCTCCACAGAAGTGATGTCCCACTAATCACCGCAGGGCATAGCTCAGCTCTGTGCACAGCTGTGCATACATTTTTATTCAGATGAATCTCACCAAACCTTAGAAAAATCAGCTGCACTGCCAATGGCTTACAAACACTCGCAAGTCAGGTCAAGAACCCCAACTTCAAATATTCCATCTTGACCTGGTTTGTTTGTTTATGTAATGTTTTATCATCATGTTCTTCATGAAATAGAAAAAAACTTTGTACTTTCACTTCTTCACAGGCAGCAGGCTGCAGAACACTGAATTTAAGAAGTTCAAAACACCTTTACATTGCTTTTCAGCTGTTCATTGAAGTCCTCAAAGGACCTCTTTAGAGACAATGAGAATATTAAGCTGGAGCAACTTCTTTGCTCCATTGAATTTTGATATTGTCCTATGTTCTGGCCAGCTGATAGATCTTTTAGAAAGTAGTCCTGGATTAATTAATGGTTCTCAAAACCTGCCACTAAGAAACAACTCCCATGGTATGACCAGCATGGTAATAGATCTGAAGGTAAATGCAGGTTTTGGACCTTATTGGTTTCTAATATTCAGCTTGAAGAATCAGATTACATGTTTGTTCAATAGCAATAAACTTCCAGAGTTTTATAGAGTCATAAAAACACTACAACTGCTTCCATTTATGGCCTGTATATAATTTACTTGGGTAGGTTTCCTCTCTAATGGTGCAGTGCAAGTGATTTGAGTTCTATTAGCTGGAAACAGTACATCTACATTTGCAGAACTCTCATAAATAATTCTGCCTGATGGACAGCATCCCGTTGTGTAAGGCATGGGGAGGAGGGGTGGGCAGAGGGGTAGGGGAAGGAGAAGAGGGAGGGGTGGTAGGAATAGAAAAGGGATGCTAGGACACCACAGAAATTAGAAATTCAAGGATCCTCCTTTTGCTGGTGGTATCAAAACCTCATCTTCCTGCTTAATTTGTGTGATGCTTTGAGCTCAAAATGTATCCACAGTTCATGTCAGTCTGCAGGCTGAACTCATTCTGAACCTTGCAAAGGCTCATTTGAAATGGAATCTCCCAGGACACAAAGAATTCCTGAGCACTCAGAGATGCACTCATCTCCCAGGAAGCTTTAGAGCAATAAATGAAATGTTAGACTGACTTACGGCTAAATGAATTATTTGGTCTCAGGTACAAGAACAGGAGAGCAGTATCTCAGCTTTAAGACCCTTCAGCCATAGCAGAAGGGTCAGCTTGCAGTGGCAGAGGGAGGATGTATAACTGTGCAAACACCCAAGGCAAAGGCAATACCATCTTTTATGTCTGTACAGCACCTAATGGTTAAATTACTGTGTCAGGATACTGATTGCAAGCAGGTCTGTCTGCCATCTATCACTATAAATGACATTAAAGGTAATGACACTTGATTTTCACAGGAAAACAAATCAATTAAATAACATCAAGTCCTTTTTGATAGAATTATAAAACAAAGGGTTAGCAAGTGTGGGTCACATTTTTTAACGCATAACTGGAGGACACTCAAGGATAATGAAGAACCAGTATAGATTTGCTATTATTTAGACTATTAGTCATGTGACTCTGATATGAAGTTCAGTGGTCTGATACCACTTCTGTAACACGTAGCAAAGAAAAATCCACTGGCTTTTAGACATCTGTTCGGGCTCTGGCTCCAATGACTTCAGAAGTTCCCAGACCTATTTAACCTAGCAAAACAATGGCTCAGAGTCAATATGATGATTCTTTAAAACACACTGGGTAAGTAAATAACAAGGACCAAAAAGAATATGGAAGTTAGAAGATAATGCTAGAATAAGATTGAAGTTGTCATGAATAAATTTAGACTGTAAGGCAGAAACAAACCAAAACATCTAAGGAATTATCTCATGGAATGACTTTTTGAACAGTGAAGTAGGGGCAAGGAGCTTAAATTTTTTTAAGGTAAAAAAAATTTTAGGAAAGCTTGTAAAGCAGAATATGGGTCAGCCTACAGTAATAAATGAAATGGGCAACATGAGTTCTTACGTGACTCGCTTGCTATTCTACTAGAGGAAAGTGGAGTATGGAAGGTGTCTTGGTTGTTGTTTGCTGATTGTATTTATTTGTTTCATATTTATTCTGCACTGAGCTGTCCTGACAGATTTTTGTAACCCCATCTACTCTTTTCATAAGAGTAAAGCTTGTGTAATGGAAAAAGGATTTATTTCAAAGGAATTTTATGTCAAAAATGGAATCAGACAAGAACTTGTGGACTTGTACCTATTTTGCTCAGCTTTCAATCCTCAGGACTACTGGCCATAGCTTTCCTGGATCATGAAAAAGAAGTACCTGTTTGCTGATGGCAATTGCTACATGCTAGAAGGCCCCAATTCTTTCACAGCCACAAGCACGTCCTACTATCAGAAGCCAGAGGTCATTTTCCTCCTTTTCCAAGCTAGCCACACAGTGAATGGCATTAGACTCAAAGAAACCAATAAACTGATATTGGTAATGTTCTCTTTCAGCTTTATTCACTCAAGTGTATTGGATAAATGTCACATTACAGCAGGATACCATGCCAAATAGAAAAATCACTCAAAGAATCTGCAAGAGTAAAACCAATTCTTAACTCAGTTGCATCCAGCACAGCCAATGAACAGTACCTGACTGAAATGTTACTGTAGAAAGCCATCTGTAATAGTTGTTATGAAGTGCTCATATTCAGCACTTATGTTGGACTTTTTTTAAAAAAGGAAATTTACTGCAATAGGTTTAGCTTCAAAAAGGGACACTAAATGAAAATTATTCCTTATTATCTCTCTTGTTTAAAGAGAGAATAAAAGAAGAGTTAGAAAAGTAAAATCCTTGTGTATGGTGAAATTGAAGATATCAGCTGGGGCTTTGAGCACATGCGTATCACTAGCTAAAAGCATTTCAGAAAGACCAAGAGAAGCCAGTATGACTAAACACAGAGGCAAAAAGGGTACTAGAAATACAAAGGGACAACCAAGGTTTAGAGAAATAAGTGAACAGCCAAAATATATATATATATATATACAATTGTTGCAGCTGCTTTTACTGTGGAGGAAGTCGAGGATACTCCTGCACAGGGGACACATCAGAGGATCTTATATTGAAGGAGGTCATGAAGCATATCAAAAGGTATTATAACAAATCACCAAGACCAAAGGATATTCGCCCAAGAGTACCTGAGGAACTCCACTGTGAAATTGCTGAATTAATAACTGGTGTGCAAGCTGAAATGTAAAAATGTCTCAATGTCAAGACACTTGAAAACAGCTAACGTGGTTTCAATTTTTAAAGAGGATTCCATGTTAGATTAGGAAACTACAGACTGGTAGCACAACTGTACCAGGCTAATTGATACAAATTGTAATAGAAAAGAGGATCCATGGACAAATAAAGTACAATCGGAAAGAGTCCATGCAGTTCTGTAAAGGGAAATCATGCTTTACAGCCTGGTGTAGTTCTTTGAAGGAGTCAATAGACAGGGGATAATGGAGATTCAGCAGATGTATTTGCATTTCTAAAGTCATTTTACAAAGTCACCAAAAAAAGGAATTAAGGTATCACGGAAACAGGGGGAAGGTTCTCACAAAAATAAGTATTTGTTTAAAGCATATAAAATGTGTTGGTAATTAAATGATCAATTTTCACAGGTGATGGTGATTCCTAGTGAAATTAACAGTGAAAAAATGTTAGAAATTATGATAAGACAAAGTGTCATTGTGGCAGCAAGCATATCCTTGATGCAAGCACCAGTTCACCCCTGTGATCACCAGCTCTAAAAGGATACACCAGGACTTAAGAAAAAAAAAAAAAGGGTAGTAAATGTGATGAAAGGTTCAAAGTGAGTTCTGTTCACAGAACAGCTACATACATTATGATTCTTCATTCTGAAAGATATCTGGACGGGGGGAGGAAGAGGGGAGAGATGAGATAGATATCTATAAAAGCATAAGAGGAAGGGAATGGCCACCTAAGGAATAATTGTTCAGCTATCAGACGGCAGATTCAAAACAAACAAAAGGAAGGAGGTTCTCAATGCAACACAGAGGTACCCTGTGGAATTTGCTAAAGGTAGCTGTGCAAGATGGAAAGTCTACTTGTGTTCAAGATGAGACTGGGCAGGTTCATGCTCCACTGAGGGCTGTGAAATACTAGGTACCACTTTGCTCTCAGTAGTTCTAGAGCCACAGGTAAGAAGAGGCTTGCTCCACTCTTATACCTGTTCCTCAGCATCCACCATACCCCCACTCAGAAAGTGTGCACTTGCTGTAAGACCATTCTGAAAACCTCAGGTCCTTGTGTTAGGTGATTATCGGCAGCAATAGATGCTTTTCAAAGCAGGTTTATCTGTCATCACCGTCAAAATCAGGTCTGCAACAACCAGGTATTTGTACCACTGTTGTCTATTTGCTGTCTTTTGTGGGTCAAGGTTTTGGACACTACCTATTGTCCAACAAGCTGAGGAGTTCAAGCAGTGCTGTGCACACTGGAGAGGGGTGTGTCTACCAGCGTAAACATGTGGCAGAACACTGAGAAAATGTCTTGCCTTACCAATCACACCTACAACAGTCATGTAATCACAAAGATTCCAGGAACTCCAACAGGTCCTTTACAGACAGATTACTTGAAGTAAAATTCTGCTTGGAGACAAATCCTCCAAATGGATACTAGTTTAACAACATCCTGTAAACCTCCTTTAATGTATTCCATAATAGGGAGGAGAAAAAGCTTTAGATCAAGACATTTGAGTCAGATCTATTTATGATGTTCTCAACTCCTTTAAGGTAAAATTACCCATACCAGCTGGTAGTCTACAGAGAGTAAATGGCTACATCACACCACAGAAATGATCTCCATCAGCTCTGAGGGACTAACCTTTATTGTATGAATCCTCTACTTCAGAACTTCTTTTGTTTGCCTGCCAAGTCCAGGAAGGAGTGATCTTCTCTTGATTCATAACCTGGCTCCTGAGAGTGTATCACTTTCTTCTGCCTTCCTCTGAAGCACTGGAGGCTAGGCAGAGAGACACAGGCAAGCAAGTAAGGGATCACACTGAGAGTAGTATTAACAGCTTTAGATTCAAGTTCAGTGTTTCTTGCCCTTAGGTTCAGGGTTAAAATCTTCGCCAGGTATGGAGCTTTTTGGAATTTTCCCTAAGATTTTAATTCTCGACATTGTTGGGTGGGCTCTTCCCCTTTCTCCTGATCTGTGGGTTATACCTCACATTTAAGGATCATATAAAAACAGTTCACAAGAGTTTCCAAGCTACAGCAGGGGACGAGCTAGCTGTGGCTTTTGTTTCCTTGCTTTGAAATACTGTGCAATGTTACACGGCATTTGAAGGACTATGTGACAGGAGCATGCTGAGGACCCTTCTGAACCAATACATGGCTACCTGAGCTGGCCCTTGGAACCAAACCCTGGCTTCAGCCAACATTCTGTCAGTACCAAAGAGAGCAGATCAATGGAAGCTCTTGTTTTGAGTTATGTAATCATTAAAGACGTATTAGTATCTGCTGATCATTTTATCCCTTTAACTCCTACAAGAATTCCTAATGAGGAAGAATTTATAAATCAAGAGATTAATATGCAATACAAATTGCATATTAAAACCCTGCAAACAATGCTGGTAATCTTGGTTGGGATTTTCCTGTCGAGACTGGCACATTTCTAGAAATTGCTCCCTCCAAAGCAGCCCTAGAGTGTCCCAGAGGTAGATTTGTCTTATTTCATCATTAAGTACTTCAGCACGATGAAAAATGAAAAGGAATAAAAAGATACATCACATTTTTTGGCAAACATGAAGCAAAGTCAGGCACCTGTGACAAACCTCTGTTCAACATAACGACAAACCATCACAGTGGCCCATCAGCACAGCTGTTAAAACACCAGCAAGGGGTGCAGTTCTGTGAGGTTATACTGGAGCCCTTGCAAATGAGTACAATGCTCTGTGCTAGCTGCCGTATGAGTACTCAACATAAAAAATTACCCCTTCCCCACTTAATAGACAGCATTTCAACATGATCTACCCAGTGCAATGATAAAATGATTTGTGTGTAATCTTCAAATAGATAAACAAGGAGTTAGTGAGTTATTGTACATCTATACAAGGCATTGGTGGGACTAATGTTGGAATAGTACATTTAGTCAAGTGAAAAATTGAAGATAGTACAATGAACAGTGATACTATTATTTGAAGGCTGGCAAATAACTATTTATGAAACACTGAAGGAGTTCAATACCTTCTGACTACCAAAAAAAAAAGAAAGATTCAGAAATTACTTGCTATATGGTGTGAGAATAGCTTCTGAACACAGGAAATTAAAATATGCTCTGAAAAGCACCAGAGGAAGTGACCATCAGTCAGAAGGTAAAGTTGCACAAATTCCAATTAGAAATAAAAATATTAGCAATTGGGAGAGCCTCCTGATGGGTCAGAATTGCAGAATCCATCGAATAAAACCTGGATGCTGTTCTGGATGATGCTTTGGTTAAACACAAGTTATCAGGCTCATACGACAGCCAACTGGACCAAAATCTTTCAATGGTAAAAATCAGACTACCATAAGGGTCCTTTCAAGCCAAAAACAATGCATTTTAGATCCAAATGTTATCTTGAAGGAATGCTAACATGGCTATTTCAAGCATAGGGCATTTAGAAAATGCCAGAAAGAGAATATTATTCTTTGCAACATCACATCAGTCCTCTTGAGCACATGTATGAGATCTAACAAAATGATCACCGTTGTTTCTTTCCCATACTCTTGCTTTTTTCCTAAAACATTTTCTTTTCTTGGAGTGAGTCAGGGCCAGGCACCTTAAAGTCTGCCACTGTCTGTTCCTCTGGCAGCATCTGCAGTTGCTGTCCAGCGGTAAATTCTGGTATTTCAGCTTCTGTTTTATCTCATTTGGGGATGAAGTTTTAAAACGGAAGTTTTTTTGAATGAAACGTTGCAGAATCACATGAACCCCAAATGCAGAAACATTTTGGATGCGTTTGATGAAAGTAAACTTTCCAGCATTGCTGCTACAGAATGTTTTTTCTGTTTGGTTGAACTATATATAAAAAAGTCATTGTTCAGTTCAACATTAACTTAATTTTCTGTCTTGTGAAGGCTGTATTGTCCTCTGTGCAGCACACCTTAAGGGGCAGAATAAGAAACCACACACTATACCACCATAAGAAATTGTACTATAAAAGGGAAATATAAATTCATATTAAGTCAGTCAAAAGCAGTTCTTTGGGAAATAAATATTTCTTTCAGCCAAAAATATTTTCTCCTGCCAGATACTTTGACTTTGTGGAAATATCCCCTGATCATCTTTACATAAAATGGAGCAAAGACTTGTACACTCTAAAGCCAGAATTTACATAGAATTAGCTAAATAAACCTGTCACTGGCTGTGAAGGGACCCTGTGGTGACCAAGACTCAGCTGATCTGCAGATGTTTAAAGCAAGAGGTGACTTTCATAGAAGATAGGCAATAAAAAAGAAAGCATAATAAAAGGTTGAGGCATGTTCCCTGAGCACTTTCTGGGAATTCTGAAGGAGGACCAGGAGTCTCTCACCCCAAAATGTCCGCTGCTCGTCTCACTCACTCACCCAGCTTCGAGCTTCTGCAAAAAATAAAGCTGTAGAATTGCTTGGGATTTTTTGCTTGTTTATTTTACTGTATGGGATTCACCTGTAAGAGTGAATCTAGTTGTCGAACTCTCAGCTATTTGCCTTGGGCTCCCTTATTCTACGTGAAGAGAAGCTGGCATGTTAAGGGTAAGATAATAGGATCTGGTTTTGATATTTATATTAGGGCGAGATGAATCCTGCCCTCAACTCCACTGACTCTGTTAACTAGCTCTCTGCTGACTTATAAGCACTTATAAGATTAAGCCTATGTAGGTAGGTACTTCTGCACGTGGAGAAGCAGTGACAACAGAACTACGAACAACGTCACTGTGACCTTCTCTGGAAGCACAGGTAACTAAAAACATCAAAGTGCTCAGGAAAGTCAGGTCAAAGAATCAAAATGGAAACCAAAAATTATTTGACATTTTGGCTTATTTTGACGTTAATACTTATCTGCGCATCACTTCCCCCTGGGTAAAATGAAGGCATTAATACCGTTTCACCCGTCAGCTGTATTGTGAAGATATATTCATTAAACCTTGTAAAGAAAGAGGATTCTATGGTGAAGCACCAGAGAAAAGCCCCGTACGAAATTAATAATTCTGTATTCAGAGCTGTATGCAGTAAATAATGCATTGAGCCACACGCTGAACGATGAGACTAAATGAAATATTGAAGAGTTGCTCTTTCAGTAAGCAAGTCTATTCTGTGCAGCAGGGATTCTGTCTAAAGAGAAGAAGTGATCACATATTTAAGACTGTATTACAATGCATGCATACAGGGACACTAAATGAAAATTTTGCAGGTATCCTTAAGTCTGACACTTCTTTTTGAGTGCTTCCTTTTGAGCACTTTTTGAGTGCTTGACTTTGTGACCTTGAAAATGGGTTACTAAAATACTGTTAGGCTTCTTTTAATGCTATTTCCCTGTTTTGTTTTGTGTAAATGTTTTCAGTAGGCATCAGACACCTGTTTTACAGATGGTAGCAAAGACAGGTAATCCCTAGCTGGGACGTGAAGGACAGCTCAAAAACTTCAGCAGGCTGGGGAGTATATAAAATCGGACAAGAGAGTGACATAGGTCAGACAGGAGAGCTGATCTTATTCTCTGTATTACGTATGGATAACTTATCTGTACATCCTAGTCCAGCATCAGTGAAAAATAGAGGTTTGAAAGCCACCACACTCATAGCACAGAACCACCCAAATTCTCATTTACACATGGATTTGCTTTTTGTCTTAAACATATATAAAGCCCTGTTTTCCAAGAGTACACAAAGGCTGACAGGCTGCAAGACCGATTTTTTTTTTTTCTCTGTAGCTCTGTAGGCATCGTGACTTCAGGATATGCTCATTTTTAAAACAAGTGCAAGGCTAACGCTTGTTTGGATTGTAGAACTAAGACATTAGGTAGGCTCAGTACTAATCTCAACAAAATTTACACGAATAACCAGCCAGAGAACTACACGTTCTCCTGCTTTCACCTTCCAAGGTGATAAATGTTCTTACATGGCTCAGGGATTGTTCTTCATTTTTTAAGATAAATAAAGGTTTATGAAGAAACATCAGTTTTACATGAAAAACTCTGTTTTTCCTATAACTTTTGTCATTATTGTATTTGCACTTCAACTTTGCATTAAGCCCCTGCATCACCACACCATGACACATTACTCATCCTCCTACATGTCTAATGTGCAGTCAGAAAAGCAAGAATCCTCTCTGCCTTCCACATTTCCCCTCCTCTCACCCTTCTGCCTTTTCCCTTGTTCTCTCTTGTGTGCTTGCTCGTCTCCCAGTTCTTACTCCATTCTTCATCGCATTCCTCCTTTCCCTTCTTCTGATCCTCTGCAGTTGCCATTCAGTTGCCATTCACACTGCTGAATCCACTGCTTCCTGGCTGCCACTTGATCCCACCTGGAAATCTCTGTGATGGAGCGGCACTGATGGGAGGACCCTTGGCTGCATTAAAGATGTATGAAGAGATCCTGGTGTTAAAAAGAGGAGCGGCAATTCTTCCTCCTGAGCCTCTGAAGGCCACAGGTGTGCACAGGTGTCCTGCTCTTCCTCTCTCCAGGAGCTCTGCCAACTCACTTCTCCTTGCCTGCCCTTCCTTGCTGAGCTGCAAGGCCCATGGCCTCCCCCCCGATGGCCTTCTACCAGTGGATTCCAACACCAGGCTTCCAGCAGCAGCTGTCTAGACTGATGTGGCAGGTGGATCTTGCAGGTGGCTTTGCTTATCAAAACAGAAGAGCCTCCATGGGGTATTATTCTGCCAGGATGACTTGAAGCCAGGCTTTGGGGCCTACCTGAAGAGCCTCTCCCCGGCCCACAGAGGCAACAGCAAAAGCCATCGGGTGGATGCTCTCACCAGCCCAGCCCCTCCACTTTTTCCTATTTCAGAGTCATAAGCCAGCAGGTCATGTTAACACTGTCAGCTTGGTGCTCCCTGCATTTTGCACCTCACCCCAGGTTCCCCAAACATTCACATACTGGTTCATCTCAGGTTTGTACTGCCCTGTCCTCCTCAGCCCCACGTCTCCATCTGCCCCCACAGGGACATGTTCGTAGCCGCCTGTTACGGAAACACAGCTCTGCAGGGGCTTGTCTTCCTTCAGGCGATGTATGGGAGAAGATGTTTCAGTGGTTAGGAAATTAGCATCATATTCAGCAGCCTGAGTGTGCTTCTCGTCCACATCAAAAATATTTCCTATAACTCCAGACAGAGAGATTCGAGCAGGACTCAGTGTAAGAACCTTATCATTTCCAGAGACCACAGAGGAGTGCAAGCAAATAGTCTGACCTAGCTGCTGAGCTGCTAAAAGGGTACAATGAGGTAAAAGGGGTACAGCCCTTGACATTACTGTGTCTCAGCTTCCCATTCCATGGAAACAAGCTTTATAGCTCTGCCACAGTAAAGCAGTGGAAGTTTCACTGTGAGGTATCCAGCTCCTGCACCCAGCAGGCCAGGCCCAAATAGATGATCATTATCTAGATCCACACTGAAATCTATAACCATTAATTAAAAAAAGAAAAATATCACATATTCATTATTTTTCCTATCATGTTTCTCTTCCAATACACATTCATAAATAGAAATGAAAGAACAACTAATGTGCCTTTAGTTACTGTGCTTGTCTGTTTTCCAATCATAATTCATGACCTGCTTCAACAAACAGGAGAACAAACATATTTGCTTTTGATAAATTAAAACGGTGCATTTCTTTATTACATTCCTCTTTTTTTTTTTTTTTTTTGGTAGCGTTTTCCTTACAGTGATTCTCTTTGCTTACTCTCCTCCAATGGCCACATACATGGTCTAATCTTGGTGCCAGAGTAACTGCCCTGCAGAGGATTCAGACTAAAATTGTAATCTGGTGCTTAGCATCTGAAAGTCAGCAAAGACATTATAAACCTAAGCACAACTAGCAAAGAAGAATGGGAGCCTGCAATGATCCAAGGGGAGAAGGTACGGAAGCTCTCCACCGGTGATGTTGGCAGGCTGGACAGAGGGATGCAGCTCTTCCAGGAACCACCCAGCAGATGCCTCGGTGGAGTGGTTCAGACTAACGGGATGCATGTTGCAGGTAAGGAGCTGGGTCTCCAATACTTGGAGGCTTTGTTTGTGAAACGTGGAAAAGCCTGGGCTCATCAGTATTTGATGCAGAAAGAGCACATATGGGAGATTTCATGTTGGATAGAGACAGAGGAAGTAACCTGTATCATGGGCACTCAAGATGGAATTAATTTCTCCTAAATTAAGATGTCTATTATGAAGACGCCTATGGCTACACTGGTCTTTATTGAATGCTTTGTGATCAAAGGTGGCAAACAGGCATTTTTAGGATGTAAGGCAACTGCTTCAGACACCTCCTTTAGGATGAGTTCCAGAGCCCACAGCTCTGACCACATCCAGCGGCCAGAGTGACTCCCTTGGAGTTATCTGCACTCGGTGGGGTCTTGATTCAGACTTTGTTTTACCCCTCACACCAGTTGCTCCGCCATGTCTAGAGCAGTAGTGTACAGAAAAAACAATAGTAGAAGTGCAAGAGAGAAAACTGAGCACCCTTCCCTGCCAGAAATTTTTATTAGACTCTTCTTGCATCAGGGAGTTATTTTTTGCTTGTTTGTTTGTTTTTAATTAAGCAGGCATAATTCCAGGAGCATTTCTTCAGAAAAATTAATCCTGAAGGATTAATCTTGCAGGAATCTCCCAGGACTGAGCCCAAGGTGTAACAACACCAGGGCTAGTGGCTGGACCGAGGCATCAGGCTGGGTGCAGGTAGGCTGAAAGTGCATTGATACACCTAAGCTCTCTTTGAAATTAAAAGCTGTTGACAAAATGCCTAAAGCAAGGGCACACAAACATCCCAATAAGTGTGGTCCTTTTCCCAGGCTCTGTACATATGTTCTAATGTTTGTGAGCTCTTAAGAGTCAGCATCCAAGACACTTCACAAGACGGTCAAAAGCCCACGTATAGTAAAGAAAACCCTAGTATGGTATCTCAGCAGAAGCCAAAGGGCAACACTAAAGCAGGCTGCAGCATTTGCTCCTCCAGCAAACACTGAAGGCGGCTGTGCTCTGCTAGGCAAGGAAACCTCTGCCCCTCCTTGGAGCAGAGCAATTTCCTGAGCTGCCTTTGGGAAAAGCACTGATTGTAAGTCAGTAGGAAACACCACAGAGAGGAAATTGCTAAGTGCACCCAAGTGACTGAAGCACATTACTGAAACTGCAGCACTGTGCTGCGAGGCCGAGACAGCCGGGGAAGTCACCACGCAGAGGGGGACTCCCAGCAGAAGCACTGGCTGAACAGGTAATGAATGCTGCACTGCGTACACACTTTGAAAGATGCTGACTGGCAGCAGGAGAGATTTTGCAGTCCATGAGTCACCAGCCAGGCCCATGGAAAGCACCCAAGCAGACTCGTCACTCCTAGAAGTGGGAACTACTTGGGCATGGCCCTGGATCTGGGAGTTGGGGGTTTGGAGGTCACTCAGTGATGACTACAGCTGCCAGTGATCAGCCGCAATAGTGCAGCAGTAGGTCTGATGTGCAGGGTGTGAACATGCTGCCCTGAAGTGCATCCATAAAAATGGATGCTGGAACATTCCTCCACTAGATAATACTCATTTCTTTAAATCTACATTTTTTGGAGGTTTATAAGCTTCAGCAAAATTTGCCATTGTTTTCTCACACCAGGGATGGTGTTTTTGCACTGGGAGAAGTTTCTGCTGTGGAATTACTAATGGCACAGCAGTTAGGACATTCATGCAGATTAGAAAGGCTCCAAGGCCAAATCCTTGCAATGACTTTTGTCACTGGCCTGGAACTCAGTAAGAGCTCATGGGTCTCTGAAGCAGAAACAAAATAACTCAGTCCAAAGTGGGAATCAGCATAACATGCTGCTCCCTGATATCACACACCAACAGGAGCAAGCCAGCAGGGCAGAAAGCAAAGAACCTTTTATGAAGGAAAGTGACTGGAAGCAATCCCTTCCTGCCAGGTCTGGACTCTTGCAGAGGACAAGTGGAAGATACAAACAGGGACTTGAGAGGTTGGACAGGTGAGAATGGGCTTACTGTGCAGCAGAGGAGCAAACAGGATCACCCCACAGTCAGCAGACCACAGGAAGGTTTTTGCACTGAGCAGTGCAAGGCCCAGCACAGAGGAACATTGTTCTCAGCAGAGTGAGGAAGAGCAGATATCCTTGTCCAGGAACCATCATCATCTTGCCAAACACCAGTGGCACTTCCACTACCTATCATCAACTTAGAATGGAAAAAAGTCCTTTTTTTTTTTTTTTTTTTAATGAAAAGGAGAAAAATGAATTGTAACAGCAACAAACACACTCCCATGTAACATACGATTACGTTTCAAATGTAATTACAAATGCTTCCAGAGTGTGCGGATGTATTTAGTCTCACAAAGCAGAGCTAATTTATTCATAAGCAGATCTGCAAGGCTGCACAGGCAGAATCCACTCCATATTCAAGGGGATTATTAAACTGGTGGGTGTGAAGGGTTTCTTCACAAGAGTCTCCAGTGCACAGATACAGCAGGCAGCTAACTGAGAGAGACAGGAATGACAGGCAGGCAAGGGGACCTATCTGCACGATGAAGAAATTGTCAGAGTGACAGCCCCAAACTGGCAGCATTTCAGAGGGGAGCACGGCTGCACGACAGTGCAAGGGAAACATCTGTAGACACAGGGAGGCAACCCTGCAGGGACTTAAACCGTGGCAGAGTACATCCGTGCTCTCCGTCAGGCTGTGGTCTCTAATTTGTGGGGGTCCGGCAGGTCTTCCTGCTGGAGCCCCTCCAGTACATCTGGAAGCCACCCAGGAACATAAAACCAGTGGAGAGGCAGCACCTCCAGGCAAGCTGGTGCTGCCACCTCTATGCTGCTTGGACAGCCAGCCAAAAAAGAGCTGAAAGGTGAAAAGGAGCTTTTTAAACTGCATCTCTGCAGTTCCTGACCCTGTGCATGTTCCTAATCTGCTCCAGTCATCAGTGATTTCAGGCAACTTGGTTGATTTTGCATTGGAGCAGAGTAATGGAGATGTTTGAAGGTGCAGGGGAAATAAACGCAGTGTGGCTGATTGGCCCCCACTGACTGTTTGCTCACTGGGTCAGGGCCAGCTGCAGGGAGATAAGAAGCTGCTTCTTTCTGTCTTTCAGCTTTAGCTGCTGCTTCCCTGCTGAGTGCCAGTGGTGGCTGCACACTGATCCGAGCAAAGCGGCAGCAAGTGGCAGTAAAGGCTACAGGAGCTGGCCAAAACAAAACATAACCTCCAGCAGCCCCAGATGGGATGTTCAGAAGGGCTTCTCTCCCACCAGCCTCCAACATCGAGTTGCGCCGAGACAGGTAGCTTTCCTTTTCTTGACTTTATAGATGCATGCAAGAAAAAACAGTATTTTTTTTCTTTTCTCTTCCATTTCCCTCATTTTTTTAAAAAAACTGCAGATTCCTGAAACTTTCTCAACTTTGGAAAAGTGATGGAGCTGAAAAAGAAAAGTGAATTTGTCACAGTGTCACTTTCATGAGTTGAAGACATTTGTAAAGTTACACAGTAGAAAAGGTGCAAAAGGGGCAAAAATCACACAATATTCTTCATGAAACAGAGGAAGAAAAAAAAAAGAAAAACTTCAAACCAAAGTGGTATGTGTTGAAAATATATCTTGCCAAAAAAAGTGACAGAGTGAAAAAAATGGATCTAGCCCAAATTTCTCAAGGGAGAAACAACTCCTGATTCCTGCTTTCTTACAAAACCATTTCTCAGTTTCCCACAGCTCTCTGGCCAGCCAGGAGCGAGAGCCCCTCCACGTGTTTCCCATGCCCCCAAGTAGGGAAGGGTCTAACTGTGACCACAGAGCTGTGGTGAAGCCAGGCAGATCTGCAGCTCACAAACATGCCTTTGACAGCCCAGGTGGACATAGGAGGGATTTTTCCTGATACCTGATGGAGGGCAGATGGGAACATTTGTACACGATTAAAGACACATTCTGGGAGTCTCATCTTTTGATGAAATACTGCTAAAAGTTGGTGCCTGAGGGACTTAACACATGTAGCCATGAGTGGCTGAAGAGCTATGTTTGAGGTGTATGAGATGATGAACCCCTCAGGCAGCAGGGATGGGGAAGGGTCATCAAGAACAGGAGAAGGGAAAGAGATGTCATGTTAAGTGGTTTTCTTTGTTGCAGTAAATACAAGATGATAGTTTTATGTTTGCCGAGTGACTCTGTGAGCACGGGCTGCTGTAAGGCCAAGCTCTGCAGGACAGCCAGCAGCAATGGATTCACAACCGTGAAGGCTGGCTGTGTTAAGACTGCTGCAAGCAGAGTCCAGAGCCAGCTGTGCTGTGCCTGATGATGGCTGGTGCACCAGGCTGTCCCTCAGCAAAGACAGGTTGGAAAGCTCTTGGAAACATCATGTAAGGAGCAGAAAGCAAGCCAAACTCCCCAGGGCCCTGCAAAGAGCTAGCAAAGCACAGCCAGGGTAGGATGGCACAGGCTGGTCCCCCTGCAAAGTGCACAAAGACAGGGGAGCAGGGCTGGATGACTGGTGCTAGGGCACCTGTGTGTTCCAGTGTGATCAGCGGTGTTATCCACTGCTGATCAATCAGGCATGCAGGTATTTGGTTGTTTCCACCCCTTCTGCAGAAATAAATTCTCTTGATTTAAATCCCCCTTAATTTAAATCCCCTTGCTGGAGAGGAGAAGAGTTGAATGATCTTGACCACATGCTAGCTGGCTCCCTTGGCAAGGCTTTACAATTTCAGTTGGACCCCAAGAGCCAGCGCGTTGTCATGCCAAGCAGCAGACAGGTTACAAGCACAAGGCCCTAGGAAAAGGGCCTCACGGTGCTGGATGCACATGGACAGGAGGCTGTCCTGCTCCCCATGGTCCTTCCAGCATCTCCCGGGGACGTAAGCGTCCAGCTCATCTGCCACTGAGACCTGAATTAGCCACACGTTTACTTTGCCAAGCAACTGAGCAAAGGTTCTTGGGGAAAACTCTGCTCTCTCTGAAGTAATTATACTAATTAGAATAGTGATTATTTGCATACTCTCCACTTTGGCTGAACAACGGAACTAAGTCTATGTCTTAATTTGCCCCGAGTAACACAAGAAAGCAGTCTGGAAAAGCACAGCCCCTTTCTGGCAGACACTGCAGCTCACGGATCCTAGAACACAAACATGGACCTGAAATCTCCCCTCAGTGGGGGATTTTTCTGATTCAAGTCAATTTGTGAGTAGTGGTCAAGATCAGGAATGCTCAAAGGGCTGCATCTTCCAGGCAGGTCCTGGTGGGTCTCCATTCCTCGCAATAGAGAATTTATTGTAGTGGGAACAAGCTCCCAAGATGGCAAGGAGAGAGGTGCACAAAGCACTGAGACCTGAGAGTCCCAGGATGCCTTCACCTGGCATCCTTACACTAAGATGACATGTGAAGTTATTTCTAAGCATCTCCAGTTTCTGCAGGTAATACCAGTACTGTGAGGCATGCTGGGTCCTGCTGTTTGCTTTTCAAGAATGTTCAGATGAGCACCCAACTGCACACAAAATGCAAATCTTCAAATCACCTGCCAGAATTTTCCTGACGCCCCAGAGGCCACTGAATCAAAAACAGTGGTATCTATGCTGGATGTGCTTGCACAGTCATGCGGTCAGGGAGAAAGCCACCACCAGCCAGCTTATCCGACCAGCCACAGCTCGCCGACATAGCTCGGAGCAGCAAATAGTTTGGAAGACTGCTTGCTGGTGGCTGGCAGAGAGCAGTTAGAGGAGGTAAGGAATTTGTGGAATGATTTTCACTAATGGACACATCTGAAGGATTTGCCACCTTTTTCCTTATATTCCCAAAGCAGAAAAAGCACCTGTTTTTCACATTCTATTATTCATCCAGACTTGATTCTCTCAGCTTCATGCATTAGAATGGCTAAAGCTTGCCCTGCACGTTCAAAAAGGTGTTAGCCTTTCCTGGCTCCACTTTGCAGGAGTGACACGATGTCTGCAGAGATAGGAACTGGCTTTTGCCAAACAATGGCTCTGTCAAGGTCTATCTAACTGAGCCCTGAGGAATGCCAGGCTCCAGTCACAGTTGAAAATCTGGTAAATTTTTTTCCATGACTCTTTGCCCATTGTTTCTGCCCACTGCCCTCATTCTATCTGGAATTAGAGCAAGGGAATTATATGCTCCTACGTCCCGCACGTGGCACGCATGGTCTGTACAGGAGGCACCCAACTGCTTGCATGCTCCCAGAAACGCCATCGCTTCACTCACTGAAGTATTGTCTGTTGTGCTGCTTTCTCGTGCTGCAGAGGTACAGCTCAGCAGCCACACAGCAGCAGCCTTCAGTGATGCTCACTGCATCCTACCAAGCTATTACTGTCATCAAAGAAGAGTCCAAAATAACCGCACTTTTGCTCCCTTTCATTTTGTAAGCTCTGTGAGCCAATCCCAAGCACAAGCCCCCCGTCTGGATCTTTTCAGCAAAGTGAAAAGAAAAATTAATGATTTGACTTGCAGCTCTCAGTCTTGAAGTAATTGTGTATGACAGGGAGACCTCACCTTGCCCAGGCCTGGCTCCCAGGAAGGAGAAGGCAATAATATTTCTTACCAATTTGATCTTGTTGTTAATTGATTTGAGAGCTCTGTCCCTTCACTCTGCTGGAGCAGCTAACTAACCCGATCAAGCTCTGCCTGCTGGTTACAGATGACTTGGTGAGGATAATTACATGAATACAACTCTCAGACTCTGACGGGAAGAGGCACAACCACAGAAATGGTTGAAAGCCTTCTAACTACCAGACACTGGAGCCCAAACTCAAAGCACGTCCATGAGCTGTAAACACTTTTCCTGAAGTTTGGCCAAACTGTTCTTAAGTAAACCAAGTTGCTGCTAGATTGGAGCCTGAGCTTTCCCATGGTGATGAGCAAGGGAAGGGCAGAAAGCAATAGCAACAATCCTCAGGAAATAGCAATCATCCTCATTTGGGGATGCTCAGAGGCCTGGGTTTCAGGCTTCCTTCATTTCATACTTATCACATGTCACGCACAGGAAACCAGAGAGAAAGGTAGGGCAGGACAACACATCCAAGACTGCCACAGCTACAACTTCAGGGCATCATGTAACAGACATCCAAAGAACAAGCGCTTCCCAACACCATGGTGGAAAAGCAAGAACAGAAACTCAAAGACCACAAAGCTCTTGTGTCCACTACAGAAAGAAAGGGGAGGTCAAAAGCTATTTGCAACATCTTAATCCCAGATGCAGAAAGCCAAACAACAGGTGAACAAAACCAGCAAGGATCTCCATCAGTCACAGAGGAAAATTACTTCCTGACCGGAATTCTGATCAACAAAACCTTGAATAGGGGACAAAGATCCATCACAGGCATCTGCAAGATTCCTCAGTTCCCTGGGAGCTCCAGGGCATTATGCCCGTATTTCCATCCTTTGTTCTTGCCCATCTCCAATGCGCCAGCTCTACGAGTGGGTATTTCATATTTGTTACAGTAACGGCAGCCCTTAAGCACTCCTTCAAGTCTCTCACCGTGCTGCAGAAGCAAAGCGCAGCATCCTTAGCTCTGCTTTACAAGTGGGGAAAGTGAGATGCAGCAGATGGACTTGACTTGTGCAAGAGAAGTGGGGGGCCCAAGACCTGAGCTTACATCGCTCATGGAACCACAGAACCACAGGACCTCTGGAGATCATCTGGTCCAACCCCCCTGCCAAGCAGGGTCACTTAGAGCACGTTGCACAAGATCGTATCCAGGCCGGTTTTGAATATCTCCAGAGAAGGAGACTCCACAGCCTCTCTGGGCAAAAGAGAAGCTCCCTGCTCACCTTCTAAATACTGGCTCGTTTCAAAGGACAAAAGCTTACTGCTCACTTTGGCAGTGAAAGATAATCCATGTCTTCAGAAATTTGTGAGAAGAGTTTCTACTCGCAGGAAGGAGGTTCTCTTTACAGCTTTAAAAAGACACTGTCATCCCCAAAACTTACGTATCTAGGCTGCACCTGTCCCATAAGTTTACCCTGGTTTTTACAGGGACCTTCAGTTGTTTCCACTGCCCTTGCACATGTTTACATGTAATGTCTACCTTACATACTCCAGTGCAGCATAAAACTGCTGAGCTAGCACAAGTACCAGATGCTGCTTGGTCTCTCACAAAAGGAAATTCTCTTCTGTAGAGCTCCCTGCAGTAGCACTGTGCCAAACATCTGAAGGCATTTCTTCTTTAATTAAGGCTTTTAGCAATAAAGCTTGTGAAAATTCAGGAATAGAAGGCAATTACGCTCTTGAGAGACCTAGCTATTTGTTTTCTTAACATCCATGATATATGTATAGGAGTACTTGAGACAGCAGAAAAAAGGGTAGCATCTCAGATGTAAGAGAGGAATGATTTATCACAGGAAACAGCACACATTTCTGCTAACAAAATAATAAAAATAATTGACCTTGAAGTGATTTCCTTGATATTTGGGAATGGATGTACAGTGAGTAATAACAGTATTTGGTGTCAGGCATATCTATAATACACTAGACACTGGTGAAGCTTGCCAGCGCTTTGTGTGGTATGAAGATGGGAATAAGTGACAGACTGAAAACTAAGAGAAAACTGAGAGCATTCAATGAAAGACCAGAGAAAGGAAGAAAACCATGCAGAAAATAAAAAATAACAATAACAATTAAAAAAAGGGGGGGGAGGGTACAGTTAGGTC
>VXAA01007684.1:0-36150 GCA_013399115.1 Anseranas semipalmata
CCCGGAGCCGATCACCTCGGCGACTCAATGGCCTCGGCGATGGAGTTCAGCTCCATCCCTTTTGTCTACTAGATGGATTTATCCTTCCATCCTACCAAAACTGAAAATAACGAAGCTGATCTGCTTTGCAAAGCAGATCAGCTACAAGAAGAACCAGGACTAGTATCTCTGAATCCCAAACAGCTTTTGTATCCACTGGACCATGCTGATGACACCACTAAATACAGGAGTTGGGAAGTACCCAAGTGAAAATGCATAAACAAATTTCAGGTCTTGCTTTAGGAATAGATTAAGAATGCTTTTCAAAACTGTGATGATAAATTCTTACTCAAATAGAATTTATTTGAATTTATAAAACCGTTAACAGAAAATTTCACCCTCAATGCTTGTTCTTAAAAACAAATTTAAATTTTCTTCCTATGACTGTAAAAATGCTTGTATTTTTTTCCTGTTCCAGTTACTGCATTGAAAGCCTACCCTTTGTTCATTAATTTCATGATGAATTCCTATCTTCAGCTTACCTGTGGTAGCAGCCTGCAGCATGCACAGGCTATATTCTACAGCATTTGCAGCAACATTTATACTTAGGATCTGTTTGTATCATCAGCAGAAGTATCCCTTGCTCCTCTGTGAAGTCTTGCCTTAAAATGATCCTTTCTGTGCAATATTTGCCACCAATTAAATTTCTTGTAAAAGCCGATCATTTCCTGGCAGACTTAGGAAGACCATCCGGTTGCTTTCTTTTGACCATGCCCTGTCTGTGCTGAGCTTTGCTCTCCTGCTTTACAGCTGGATTGGAGGTACTTCTATTATATATCTATAAATCTGTTATATATCTATGTATCTAAAGGGCTGTCATTCAAACAGGACTCAGCGTAATGAGGTCTTAGTCTTGTGTCCAGGTCTTCAGGAGTTACTGTCTGCGAATTACCATCCTTATCTCTTTTTGTCTTGCTCTGTCTTGCTGAAGGAATGAACAAGGCTGTTCCAGTCGTAGCCAGGACCATCTGTTTCCTCACTGAGAAGACAAGAGGGTTCCTGCCGTACATAACTATATGCCAGTGACCTGCCCAATGGTAGACATTGAAAGCTCATCTGAGGGGACTTCTGTTCACCTGTCTGACACCTCTGGTCTGAAGATTCTGGTTATTAAAGAGTCTGCATTAAAGATACTGCCTTAGGTGAGCCTTTTGAGTTTGTTTACTGAGGTTTACAAATGTAATTGTTGAATCAGTTCGATCTCTGCAGCCACTGGTATCTTTCCAAAGACATTGGTCGGAAGTGGTATTCAATGAATATTGACCATTAAATGGTCTCTTAAATACTATCCCATTTCATTAACACCAAGCTTAATTAGAACCCCAGAAAGGACAGTCTAATCTCTGTTAGAATAACTGCACCAACCTGCCGTAAGGTAAATCAAGATTTTGGTAGGGTAATTCGGCAATCTTGCCTCGTTAGTTAAATGTTTAATCATCTGCTGTGTTGAAAAGAGGATGATATTTCCTCTTAAACTTGCAGCTCATCCACTAGCTAGAAATTGAACATGTTCACTATCAATGACTAATAGCTTAAAATCCTGTTTCTGTGGCACATTGCAGTTGGCAAGAGTCTGTCTCCTTCAAGTGTCCAGGGAAAAGTGTGAAACTTTCTGAAAAAATAAATAAACAAAATAATTCTATCTTTCACTTACTACTCTGAATTGTATGCACACAGAAATATACCCAATATAAACTTTAAAATATTATTTTATGTTTAAACTTAAAAACAAGATGAGATTTATTTTAAAGCTTACAACCAATGCCGTGAAAGACACAATACAGGTCAGAGTTATCATTTGGTTTGTTAAATATTGATCAAACTCGAGCAAGGCTTATATATTTTTTTTAATGCAGGAGCAAGAGTGTACCATGTGATCTGCACTGTGTGATGCTTCATTAGGTAAATTGTACCGGTAATGTACATTATTCCCATGCAGTGGTGTAAACCCTGCTGGCTTCTCCTGCTGGTGCATCCCCTCTTCACCTGCCCTGGATGCCGCACAGGGCAGGAGTTCTGTAGGAGCTGGCTGGCAGTCTCTGGCTGGCAGCCCCATCTGCTTGCAGTGAGCCTGCTGCAGGTTTGACTGCGGAATGACCAGTCTTGATAGAACACAAACATGTGCCAATGGCATAGACATACATGCCAAGAGAAAAATGCTCATTAGGAGTTTTCTGCTAGCAGCCTAGAACCCAGCCACAGGCACATCAGTGTTTTGTATGACCAGAGGCTCTTATGGATGACTCCTAAACACAAGCACTGAAAGGATTAGCAAGAAGTACAGTATGTGATACTTCGCCCTTTCCACAAACATCAGGGTCACAGCAGTAAAGAACTGCGATGAGGTCATAAAAATACTCTTTTTTTCCGAGCTTTAAAGATCAGCACTATTTGTCATGGAGCAATATGGCTTGACAATTGAACTTCTGTTCCCACAATTGTGTTTAGGAAGTGCTCATGAATCTTGACAGACTTATGAGTGATTTTAAGCAGCTGAATGGAAACAATAGGCCTGCGATAGCCGTAGGACATGGGTGGGCCCACCTTCAGCATATCTGTGCTGATGAAGTCTTGCGTGGCAGGTAGGCTGTGGCAGGGCAGAGGTGCGGGGGCTTGGGCACTCACTGCGGCACATTTGAGCTTCAGTTCCAGCTGTGCCTCAGCTGCTCAAACGCTCTGTTGAAGAAATATGTTAAGTGCCTTTTGTGTGCATTTTTTAAAGAGGCTGAACTGTGTGTCTTCCCATAATGCACATTCACGTCTGAGAACAAGCTTGCTGTCATAGCTTTAACCCCAACCCACTCTCTTAGTTCGGGAAGGCATATGTTGCCAGCTCAAGCCTGATGGAAAGTGTGGTAAATACAGATGGGTACATGTGTATGTGTGTTCCTGTATATGTTTATACCTAAATGTTGTATTAATGTCAGTATAATTAACTGAGGAAAAGATAACTCCTGGAGAATTTGTCTAGGAGTGAAGGTCTTACTTGGCCAAGGGCAGACAAACTTAAAACGAGATGAATTTTCTTGATGTCAAGACCTTACTTCTTGGAAGATGAAGAGAAGATACAGAAAGGGGGAGGCAGGACAGAAAAAAAGCAAAGTGGTGAGATTGTTGATTGTGGTAATTGAGGACAGACTGATAAAGGGGCAAAGTTGCTTATAATTTCCTGCCTACGTACAAATTACAGAGGGAAAGAAATAGCTATTTGGCACAACCTGATGTGAAAAGGCCCTTTTCCCCCTGTAACTAACTAAAAATCTACTGCTGTTTTGTAATTTCATGTAACTGAATCAGAATCAGTAATATATTTTGCTTCTTTCTTTTAAATTCAATTGCCTTTGGGTAGAAAATGGTTCCTATTGTCTCGTAAACTCTTAAGTAGTGTTTCTATGAGTGCATTCTGCACAATGGAATACTACAATCTGAAATCTATATTTTGGAATTATGTTGTCAGATAAATTTCATTATAAGGCACGACAACCTAAACAGTTAATTGCATTGTAAAGGCTATAAGTTTAAAGGTTGTTATAATACTAAATTATGTGTTTTTAATTTTAAAGGAAATAGAGTGTTGATCTGTAGAATATTGAGAAAGTTTCAGTTCTCTGAAAAATGTTTCTGGAAATAATTACTTATGGCTAAAAAGCTGTTTATGTACAAAATCTTTCATATCTCACCTATATTAAATGCAGTGCGCTCTGTAAAGATCTTTTGCAGCTTACTGTTTGATCTGAACACCATGTAATGAAGAGTTCTGCATGCAATGAAATTTTGTGTAATTGAAAGCTCAAATGAAGAAGATGGCTAATAGGGAGGGAGTAAATTGCACAAGCTATAAATAAATGGATGCTCTGAAGTTAGTATATGAGGTGTTTTTTATTTCTGCAATCCAGAGTGCTAATTTCAAAGAGAAAACTACAAAAGACAGAGAGAAATTGCAACTAGTGTCACACTGGAAAGGTCTGTGTGACAAAAAGCAAGTGAAAGAAAAGGTAAAAAGTGAGTTCATATTTTTGCAAGGAAAAAAGAGGCTTTTACCAGACTACAAGTAAAAACAAAACACTGTGAAGAATCGCTGGCCTTTAGAAACTAGGTACTTTAAATGGCTGAGGGAATCCCATAGTCTAACAACACCACACAGGTGTGGACAGACTGTATTCTATTTATTCCATTTTAATTTCTGTGTCAGTCAAGGTATGTTGTTTTCAGAAGAAGAGATGAGATCTGATTATCTGTTAATTCAGACAACCCATTACGACGTCTCATTTGCAACTAACTGTTCATGACCTAGCACATTCCACTAAGTAGCTGATAGCGTGAGGAAGAGTAAAAGCTGTCAGCTCAGCCTCCCGCCGTGCTGTGTGTGTGTTGGTAGGACAAGCTGCAAGAGGGTAAGCAAGATCTGTGAGTCAGGCTCCTGCCACAATGGCTCAGAATGAAATCGGTAAGTGGACGGGACTGGATTTTCCTGGCCCGTGTTCTTCAAGGAGACACACATATGGCAATGATTTGATGACTGGAATTGGTAGACTGCATCTGAGCAGTGCTGCAGAGGGGCATAATGCTTTGTATCCTCAAGTCTCCAAGGAGAACTACAAGACAACAGGATTAACTATCAGAGTGGATTCGCTCTGTAGACACAGAAATTCTTGTCTACATGATGGGAATAGATAATTGATGGAAGAACAGATAGCGCAGACTTCAGGAGCAGATTAGTTTTGCACTTTTCTTTCTCTCATAACAGCCTTTCTCATGAAAATGGATATACTTTATGCCATTTTCTTTTCCCCTTACAGTCATTACACTGAAGGTGTTATCACTTTTGATTTTCCCAATTTTTGCATTCTTAAAGTCCGATATAATTATTTTCTCATAGAGTATTCTCTCTTATAGTGTCTTTATAAAAAAAAAATGGCATTGGTGGAGTTCGTTATATATTCTTCCCTGACAAGTTAAAGATGGTATTGTTTAAGGGAATAATTAATTATCTTAGGAAGCCATTTGCAATAAGACCTAGTTTTAATAGCCGATTAAGCACAAGAACAAATGGCGATGAGGAATCTTCATGGATGCTAAACAGAGAAGGTGCTGTATTGCTGCAGTCTGACTTCCCTGCATGAGAACAATTAAAGGATTCTGGCATCTGACTCTCTAAATCCCTAGAAAGTCATCTAGCTTTCATCTGTCAGTGGCAAATGATGGAGAGTCTAATACATGCCTTTGGAGGGTGATCTGATGATTACTTACTCTGGTGAAAACCACTGAAATTGAAAATAACTGGAATAACTTTCTATTTGTGGGATGAATTCTCTGTTGCAGAGAAAACTGGAATCATCGAAATCATTGAAAAAGTTCAAATCTTTAGAACGGGATGCTAGTTTCAAAGAAGAAAAAATTGACAGATGTTCTGTGGCTTCTGTTGTACAGGACCTCTCATGTCATAAGCTCTCACTGTTCAGACCATATGCCTTATTTCCAGATTGGAACTGTCTAGTTTTAGTTTCTAGCTACTGCAGTTTTTACAATCTTTTTGTCTTTTATTTTACTTAACATGAGCAGGGATGTCTATTTTTAGTGTCTGCATGATTTGAAGGAAGCACAGATTTGACAGAGTTAGGTCACTCAGCACCTTCAGTTCCCATCCCAGTCAGGGTCAGAGGGATTAAAACCCACACAGAATTCTTAATTGCCTGTAATTTGCTAAAGAATATTAATAGGATAAAAATGGAAACCAAAGATCAGTGACACTTGCTTCTCTTCTGCACCGTAAGTCCATGATGATAACAAATTCTAAAGACTGTGTCCTTATTGCCCTTGAAATGAAGCTGGAGTGTGAGAAATACAGCAACAGATATATAGCTGATAGGAATCTGAATGGTATTTTTTAGAATTGTGTGTTGTTACATGTATATTCCTGGAGTTCACTGGTATCCTACTGACCAGATGTCGCTGCGTTATTTAATATCTACATACAATATGTCTTCCATTCTTACCATCACATTTCCTGGACAAGATGCATTCTCACCTACTGTCATGTTACTTTCCCACATCGGTCTTCTAACAAACTGGCTTATACTTTCATTTTCATGCCCATTTAAACCAAGCATTAAAATGGCTTAAAATGGGCTGCCCCCTTTTGGAGACAATCAGACTTTGTTTCAACCGTTTTTAAAAGCAATCCTGAGGAGAAATACCAATAATCTAAATACAGCATCCTGAGCAGAGCAAGCCACTGCAGTGCAGAACATAATTCATAGAAAGCATTTGACAATAGCATTTTTGATGATTCATTCTCCTGACTCAGATGGCAGACAGAACCAGGCATGGGAACAGTGTATTTTTGCAATAAAAGAATAAGAGACGCTAAGGCACACTTGTTGTGATGACCCTGGAAATGATAGCAGGTTATTCTGATGTCCATTCTGGGCAAAGTCGTGATTGGTGGCAGAAAGAGAGGGAGAGCACAATCAGTATTTAAGCAGTAAATGTAGGAATACAATATAAATTAGTGAGGGTTATGGAACAAATTTCTAATCAAGTATAGCCGATGACTTTTTTGTAGGTTTGGCTGGTGAAGATAATTTCAGTCACTGTAGGGCATGCAGCATTTTGTGACATCTTAATTTTTTTAAATAAATTATTCTGTGGGGTTGGGACAATTCTGCACAACTTTGTTTTCATGGTGTTGTGCCTTTCATTTGTATGACCCTGTGCCTAATTATCAGTGAGGTCCATCTGAAGCCTTACGCACTGCTTCAATAAATTCTCTTTGCCCTGTGAACATTCCAGTATCTGATATTGTGGTTGTTTTCATGGGATTATTGTTCCTTTTACAGGGGTGCTGATTTAGGCCCCCCTTTTCTGCCTGGTCACTTCTGCCGAGGAGCATGCTGGAGTTCAGTAGCTTTGTGACTGCTGTCCTTTTGCCAACTTCAGCTGAAACTAGGTTGCATGTTTAAAAGCATGGAGACAGAAGTACCAATGTTCAGGCAAACCTGTTTCTGAAGTAATCCAGCCTAAAATGAAGAATACAGAGTCAGTGTAGCTCTTGGTAACTGGATTATCATTGATTGCCTTCACAAAGAATTGCTGTGCAGAGCAGCCTTCCCAGGAAGGCTCCTAGATGGGAGTTTTTTGACTTGACTCGGGGTGGGAGGGATAGACCAGGTGTGCTGTGCCTGTGGTTGCACAGGAGGTGGTCCAGCCATGGACAGTCCCCAGCACACGACGGGTCCATGCCTGGTGGCACTCTGAGACCGAGACTGTAAGTCTCCCAGGAGCAGCAGGATCCCTTCTGCAGGGCACTTATGCCTGCGTTTTTAATCTGGGCAGAATCCTTTCCCCAATCTGCTCCTGCAGATTGGGCCTGCTGTGAGCATCCAGCCATTCACTGGGGCACGTGGCCTCCCGCAGCGTGCCCTTTGACTGCGGCACAGGTACAGGCAAACTGGCCGAGCGACGTGGTGACACGACAGCAGATGTCCTGCCCTGCTGCTGGGGGCAGGTCGGTGGCTCGCTTGGCCCGGGAGGGTTGGTGCCAGCGTTATGGAGGGACACTTCAGATGAAGTGGGAAGTCCTGACATTTTTGCTGGCTACGGTCCCTCTACCCTGGCCTTCACAGGATGGTTCGGGTTTATTTTTGTCCAATGAAGCAAAGGAAGATCCTTGAAACCCAGGGAGAAAGAAAGGAGTTGGGGCGATACAGGTACCTCCACATCTTTAATTTTGTACTTTCACTGCTGCCTCTATGCGTTTGTGCACACTAACTTCATAAATGCATGACGGTCCTTAAACTTTACATCGTCTTTCCTTCAAAGTTGGCATATTCTGGCTGGGGAGTCTTCCGCAAGACTAGATGAGTCACAAAAAGTAGCAATATGCTAAGTTAAATACAGTAAATGATTTATCTCCTCTCCCTCTGGTTTGTGTTTTGAAATGTACGCTGCGCGGTTTGATAGCTTCCTACCACTGCTGCCAGGCCACCTGTCCCGCACCGCATCCAAGTCTTTGTCTCCAAAAATACCACTGCAGCTCAGACAAACAGCTTGGCAACCATGCCTAGGGAAGACCTTTAAAATGACGATCTCGTAACGCCGCAATGGGAGAGGAAGATACATTACACATCTGACCCGACACTTGAGAGCTGCAGAGCTGGAAATACCACCCCGCATCTAAAATTCAAATAGGGAATTGATCAGCCTCTTGAAACAGGCGTTGTGTGGCTTAGGAACAGTTAACATCGTACTGCTGCTTTCTGTGATATAGACTGATTTTTTGTTTGGTTGGTTTTTAAAAATCAGTGACTCTAGCTATTAGCTATGGTGAATTAAGCTTTTATCCCTTGCCACAAACCCAGCGCTTTTTCTCTTCTTACTCTTTCTTTCTTGCCTTTTAGTGAAGCTATTGTGAGTATGTAATGCCACATGGTGGCTGTGGACCGAGACTTGATGTTTTCAGAGAAGTATGATTAAGTGTATACAGACGAGTAAGCAGGTGACACACTGAGATTTAGGTCTCCAGAAGCAGTAGGGTTGCCTCTATGCTGATGTTGCTGTTGGTTTGGTTTAGACTGACTATGCCTATATGTTTCCATACCCAAGCTATCTAGTGGCAGTCCAGAAGACACCGGAGAGCACCCGCACCGACAGCAGTGCCATACTCGGCACGGCAGGTCAGTGGAGAGCCCTTGGTTGCCATGACTGGACATCAGAGCTGGTGGTGGCCTTGAGGCTGGCCCACGTGAGCTGGCATCGCAGTCGCTGGGACTGCAGACACTCACCTTCTGCTGGGCAACAAAGAGAGGGTAAGAGGGTGGAGTTGCAGTTGCTTGAGATTTATTTGATGCATGGGCTGATGTAACTGAACTCTTGTCTGCAGAGCTGCAGGGCAAAAAAACAAGTGGGATGCAAGTCCGTCACATTGTTCTTGTCCCTGGAGAACAGCCTTGTCTGATGTGCAGCAGTGGGGCTTCAGGGATGACACATCCTCTCCACTGTGCTGTGCAGAAGGAGCTACTTTGTAAGCCATCATGATGGGCTGCCTGGTAGACTCTGGGTCAAGGCCAATATCGCTTGAGAGAGAGGCAAAGCCACTGTGGAAGTGCACAGTATTCAAGGGAACAGCATCGGTTCCTTCTGGCTTAGATGTGGGAGGCAAAACTTCTCAAGTTTCTGCCTACGTGCAGATAGAATAAGCAAGCACGTCTGTTAAAACAAAAGGTCTGTGTTGCTTGTTTGGTTTTAAGAAACTTTTCCATCCTCCCATTGAAAGAAGTCCTTAGGGTAAAAGGAGTGCAGTTGTGACTGTTTAATATTGTTGGCTTCTGTTTCTACTAAGGTTACATAATTGCTGTTTTCCTGGGAAATGAAATCATGGAAATGAAAAACTAAATTCACCAGAGCATAAGCAGGCACAACTTTGATTTCAGGCACCTGTCTGTGCCAGTATTTAATTTGGCACAGGAAAAGTAGCATCAAAATGAATACAAACAAGTAGCACAGGAATAATGGAACAACTGGCATTCAGACACTGAGATGTAAGAGCAAGCACATCACTCCCCAACACGTACAACTTTGCAGCTTGTAGCTTCTGGCGGGACGAGGCCCATGCAGGAGCAAGTAAAGAGAGTCCTGTGCAGCAGGAATGGCAGGAGGTTTGGGAAATACACTTGCAGAAACCCAACAACCCACACCTGAAGTGAATTGCAAAGAGGGAAGGACAAGCCACAACCAAAGAGAAGCTGGAAGGCTGTTAGGCCTTTCCTCTGTCTCGCCTTAGTAATTATCTCTTGTTTGCAGAGCTTCCATTAATTGGAATGCATTTCCTAATGAAATTAGGCTGGCAGCCAGTATTCAAGTCTTTTTACTGCTAGGGAAAATTTGTTCTTTCAGCAACTCAGCCATTGATTTTTGTTTGTGTTTTCATTCATCATGAGACTGTTACGTGCCAAAAATTCCACGCTCCGTCATATTGGCTTGGACAGTATGAGTTATTTGATTTATGCCCTTGCTCCCTGCTCTTGAAAGCTGAATTCTACAGCACTGCCCCATTTGTATTTACTGTGTCATGCGGTTCTCCCCCCTCCTTTTTTGTTTTAAACAGTTGCCCTTCCTTTTAGCTACCTTATCTGTTAGGCATTGCAGTGCAAAGACACTAAGAATCCCAAGATAAAAGATATAAGGTTTCAAAAAATTGTTTGAAATGACATTCATGTTGTGGGATTTCTAAATTTCAAAGGATTCTCAAACTCGCCTAGTTTATTGGGAGCACAGGAGCACAGGAGCTATATTGGTACACAAGAGCACAAGTCTTTATTTTTATTTTGAAGAGAGATTTTTGACAAAGTGAAAGTGGTGCCAGTATTGCATATTGAGCTGGAAGGGGCCAAAACTTGTTCAGACTTCAGTCTTTGAACTGTGCTTTGCTCATCTCTTTAAAGAAAGGTGGGATTAGAGAGAGCAGATTAGTGTTATTTGGATGTGGTGTCTTCTTTGCTTCTTCAGTCAGGTTGGACTAGGTGTTACTCATGGGTGTGCAAACAGCCTTGTCTGTCTTACTTGGTTTGATATATTGACAGTATCTACATATATACCATATCCATCAGGCTGAATTACTTTCAAGAATTAATTAATCTCTCTGCTACATCTCCACTACACATGGTATATACCTGTACTGATCGTCCTCCGTAACAAATGTGAATCATATAAAATGCATACAACCATTTTACAACAGACTTTAACTAATTGGTCTGCTGGTCTCCTTTCTCATTCAGCATGTAGGAAGGATACTGAGAAAGGCTGAAGCTTAGATGAAGAGAGAAAAATTGAAGTTATCTCCAGCTTAGAATGATCAAAAATACGAGACTGGCTTTAAAATTAGTTTTTGAAAAGCAATATGCTAAAAACTCATCTTAGTTTCTTTGATGTTTGAGACTTATGAATGCACTCAATTTACCTTTACAGGTTTGTCTCAACACATGCTAGCGTAAATGACTGTGAATTAAATCTTAGTCACCCACCACCTTCAGCAGCTGGAAGTATGGGGGTAAAAACAGTATTGTAGGACCTGTGCCTGAAATCATGAGAGAAAAAAGCAGTGTACTCTTTAGGACTTTATTGCAGTTTCTGGGACATTGACATTCTTTTCTTCAACATTCTAAAGCTTCCCCCTGCATGTGTATATTAGACCATATGTATGCAGGGAAACTCACACAATTCATGCTAGTTATTTAAGCAAAATTAGTTTTCTTAGATGTATTTGAAGTCCTCCTTAAGATTCAAGTACGTTTATTTCCTATCCAGAAAGCAAATAATGTAGTAGTAGTCATCTTTAAGAAACGGACTGTTACTGTGAGAAATCACAATGAGAAATTATGCTGAGAACCCCCAAATACCACGTATATTATGGACGATGTGAAGAATTTAGTGTTGTTGCCAACACGTGCTTACAGTGAGAAAGAAAGTCAGCCAGCTTCCCTTAGCTGCTGGGCTGAGGCTGCTCTTTGCGCAGCACCAGGAAAGTGGTGTGTACAGAGGGTATGTGCATCAAGAAGGACTAATGGATTAGTTTAATGGGGTGTTCAACTGGAACACTTCACAAAGAGAGGCAGCCCTCACATGAAGGTAAAGGTGCTTCTGAGATATTGGAACAAACAAAAAAGGCTTTAGGGATGTCTTTCAATGGAAAATGCTAGGGGGAGAAAAAAGAGTAAGAGTGTTACAGAGGGCAGTCATAGAATCCAGAATATCCCAACTTAGAAGGGACCCACAAGGATCACTGAGTCCATCTCCTGGCTCCACACAGGACCACCCAAAAACCAGACCATATGTCTGAGAGCATTGTCTAAATGCTTCTTGAACTCCAGCAGGCTTGATGCTGTTACAAACAATGGGTGGCATTTTCTTCTAGTGCTAGAGTTGATCAAACTCTCTGTTGCAGTGCTCTCTAACAAGCCTAGGCACTATTGTGAAATTTGCACATAAATGTTTTTTTAGTCAACTGCTTTTTCAGGCTATTGATTACTAACCAGCAAATAGTCCTTAGCACACCTCCCATCTGTAATGAAAATGCTATTCTATATATATATATATTTTTTGCGTTATTCACTCCCCTCTGGTCTTGGGAGGTTGCAGAAAATCTAGCACGCTGTAGCTCATAGTTGCAGTCTTCTCCTATATGTTATAAAACAAACTGGACATCTCCCTTTCCTAAATGGCTTTCATGCATTGTTTCCCTCTCAATGTACAGCTGGTAGCTGACTGTCTTTCCATTCACAGTGAAGTGGCTTTTTAAACAAGGTGTACAGATGCAGAACAAAATTACTGTGGGAAGAACATGTAGTATCCTAGTGATGCTAGAAATACATTACCACTGGGGAATATGATGTTGTATGGTATTGGAATGAGCAACTCTGTCTTTAGGATCTGGAATTCCATGACTGCTGATGTGTTTACGGAGCAATTTCTGCTTATACCTGTGACTGCATTGTCCCCATCTTGGATATGTTGTGCATAAATACGGAAGAGGGGAGAAATACAGATGCACACCACATGCAGGTGTCTGAGACTGCATTGTGAGACTCAACTAGCGTACAAACACAGTGCCAGAATAAGATCATGTTTGACTGCTGGAACATTTACTTTTCCCAGCAAAGCATTTATTTGCTTTTCATTATTCTTAATAAATGGAGGAAGGACACAGATTTGTGTTTTGCCTGCCTGTCTTTCCCATGAGGTGTTTATCTTCTATACATAAACCCACAAAATAAACCAAAAGTCAATGTTTCAAGAGAGTGCCTGATGGTTAGAACACAAAATTACAGATGAGAGGATTCCTGTAGGATTTTCAACACCAGGCAGCCCTGCAGAGGAGCAGCTGCCACTTCCTTTTGCGCAGCAGGGTACAAGAATGCCCCAAGGCATCACAGGGAATGGCAGGGGTGCTCCAGCATCACCCACAGTGAAGGATTGGTCACACTGTGCTTGGTGTCAAACTCCACTTTTCTTTCTGGGGGCTGTGTCCTGATGCTGGTACAGAGAGTGCCTTGTCTTCTGGTTCTCCCAGCCTGAGGGGCAGGTAGTTAATTTTTAAATAGGTGGTAGTTCCCACACATCTTTCTTCATTTTTGTCTTATATTGAATGTCTCTACTTGCAGTTCTTTCCCACTGACAAGTTAAGCAGCAGGTGATGTCTGTGTGGTGTGTGGACCAGGTGACCTTTCCAATCTAAATTAGTCTGTATCTGGGGAAAGAATACTTGTACACACTTCCATGAAGATGGAAGCCTTGTTGAGTGGAAAACAGAGATTTGAGACCTGTCCCAGGACGCCTACAGAATGGTAGCATCAGTTAGGCTGTCGGTGTTGAACAGTGCTACAGGAAGCAGTCACAGTGTACCATTCATGTGGTCTCTCTATGCTGATCAAAAAATGGGGAAAACATGATGTATGTGCATTTCACAGTGATCATATATATTATTCATTTGTTAGCATGTTACCCAGCACAGCTGTGACTTGTGTCAAGTACCGCTTTCCCAAACAGCTTGAGCTCCTTCTAGGCACCAGCAGAAAATACTTGAAAAATAAATTTGTCAGTTGATAGGCCTGGTCTCACATATGTTATAAACCTAAAATATTTCTTGCTATGGGAATTCTTTCCAAATCGTTCAGGCTAATGATGATATAATGGTGTTTTCACTTGAGAGAAGAGATGCTATGCAGGAAAAAATTTTCCTTGAAGACAGTGATTAGCTGCAGACTTCTCCAAGTGGCACTCACTGGAGGAAACAGCAGCTCTTCATGTGTTACAGAGATCTGCAAGGTCACTGTGGTAGCTATGTCTGAGACAACTGCTGTGACTCACATGCAGAATGGCTTTTTGAAACTCTCCTGGTCAAGAAGCAGTGGAGGTTTTGAAGGAGCTGAAAGATGAGTTTCATATTACATTGAGACTCCCATTCCCCCTCTGTGACCATTGCATGCCTATGGTTTAGGCCATTCAGACAGTGGCCACTTTTCTTTCTTTTTTTTTTTTTTTGCAGTAAATTGCTCCAATGTTTTCAGTTGTAATCATTTCAGAAGTTTAAAACCATGGGTTTTTAACTGACTTCTTCTTTGAGAGAAGGTTTGGTTCTTCAGAGGGCAGAATGTTTTGAAGGCCTCCAGAGAATCGGTGTGTGGACTTGCAGATCTGGGGTAGACTCCAGGAGAGTGCTGAAGGGCATAGAAATGTGGGAAGTCAGGAGTATGTTCAGACACACTTACATGGTTTGTCTGAGTTTCCCATGTGGGACAGGATCTGAGGGTTTTTGAGGCCCACACACAGCCATTGTTTTGATTCCACAGCACAGAAGGGCTGGGCCTAGTGTGTGCCTTTGTGCGTGGGTGCCTATCTAGCTGTGCCAGGGCCTATAGGCGCTGTGTTTTAAGCTTTGCCATGAATAATGAAATACTGTTTGCAGGTTTTCTGCAGTCCTGCAGCAGGGAATTGCTGCTTCATAACCTTAATTTTCTTCCTGGAAGGAATTGTATGCAGCATCTGATGTAATGCTCTGTTATCAGGATTACATGATGGTACTGGCTTGGTACTTGGTACCTTTCTCTCTCTCTCTCTTTTCACATATGGAAGCTTCAGCTTTTAGCAGCTACTGTGTCAATCTTGCCCACTGATCTTTGGCCTTCCCCGTATCCTCCCCCTCACCACCCAGTTTCTGCAATGTGGAAAGGCTAGACCCTTCCAGACCAAAAGAGTCGTAATAAAAACTGTATTAAGGCAGCAGCTTGTAACTAGTACCTAGATGCTTTCTGCTGGTGTTCTTGGAGTTGTTTCCCCTGGTCCTCTGCCCTCACTGGATGGATGCCCTCACTGACAGGATTTTCCTGACCAAGAAGTGAACAGAGGTGTGGTGAGCCCAGAGGAGTGAGCAGGCACAGAGGAGCACTGCACTGCAGCTATCTTACAAAGCCAGGCAGCAAGGCTTTAGTACCTGTGGAGTGCCGAACAAGGCAGTGTATAATTTTTCCTGTAATTCGTTCAAATGCAGACTGTGGAGAGGCAGGGTTGTGTCTCTCAGGGATGTGCTGTGAACATGCTGTGGCAGGAGCTGTGCAGTGTCACTGGCAATGAAGTCGATGTCCTTTCTTTCCCTGGGCTCAGATAAGTCATCGGGTAATAAAATGTATTCTTGTCAGTCCTTTTCCCCAGGCGGCACGCAACCACGGGCAGTGATTGCTTTGTCCCACACCTCTTCTCCTGACTACTTGTCATTTCATATGCTAGGTTGCACCCAAGCCTTCTCCCTTTTCTTCACTGATCCTCCACATAGTTAAAAGGTCTTGCCAGGGAAGTGGTGTGGCAGGAAGCAAAATGCTGCTGTCCTGCAGACTCATTTGCTCATCCCTTTGATAAGCTATGTGCAGAATGAGTTGGAAGAAGCTTCTTTCGTTCCACTGTCATCATCCTGTCTCAGCTGGTGGGAAGAAGCTGCTTGCTCCTACCTGGGAGAATTAGACAGGTGCTTGAGCCAGCTCCACAATCCCTACGAGAGATCTGATGCTGGCATCACATTTGTTGCTGCCAGGAGACCTTCCGTAGGAATACATAAATCCGTCTTCACAGATGTACAACTAGGCTTCATGGCAGCACAGTCAGTTGGTAAACTGCTTTGTGTTTCTCAGTGCAAGGCTTGCTTACAGTTACTTGCTGTTTTGCAGAAGTTTTAGTGTTCAGGCTTTAAACTTTCTAGTGCTGGTTAGTATTTGCTTCATGCATATTGACATTTTTTGGGGGGTATTCTGGGGCAGGTGCTTCAGCTCAGATCGTTTGGTCATTGTCTGTATGAGACTAGGGAAAGGTTTGCAAGGGTGGTTGTAGGCTTGTTTTGAAGTGTTTATTTGTGAATAATTATGTCAAGGAATTGGAGGGGGGTCCTGACACCAAAGTGCGTCTTTTCTGGGATCTGGGTAGTGTGAATGGGACAGGGAAGGAGGAGTGTTTTCCTTCCAGGGAGCGATGAGCACTGTTCAGGGAGCTGAGCAGTCTCTGCTGGTGCTTCTGAGTCCTTGTATAATGCCAGGACAGCCACTAACCAAGCTCTCATCAGCTCAATCTGGTCATTTTTTGTTAGCCTAACTTAATGTTCTTGGGATTCAATTTTAAAAAATACAGAGCACTTACAGCTGCAAGTGTAATGTATTAAGATTTTGCTGTTGATACAATAGCAGAGAGAATGCCAAGTATTCTGAAAAAATGAGGTGGGTGGTATGTCAATTGGGGTAACCAAAATCAGTGGAAACTTTTGGCCTTACATGTCCTGTGCTGTGTATGTAGGCTATGATAATCCTATTTTGCCTAAGGTGTTCTTACTGCAGCAGTGAGCTCCCTTGGAACAGATAAGGGCACTATTCATTTTGCATTCACTGTAAGGGCATATGGTAAATGGGAAACTGATCCATACATGAGACAGCAAGCACTAGATACTAACTTCTACAATTGGTCAAGAAAGAAACTAGAAAATGCAACGTATACTTACACAAAAATTGAATTTTCACAGATGACCCTAGTGCTAGGATTCCCTGTCATGACCTTACAATGTAATGTCTTTTACCATTATATGCTTATAAAACATGTATGTGGAAGTATGTCTCAGAAAGAAATTTTATGGAGGAAAAAAGGAAGTATTAGAAGTTAGTTTGCAGTATTTCCCTGCCTCAACAGCCTTCAGCCCTGACCTTCCTATTGATTAGCGAAGAGAAAAGAAAAGCCTTAGCTGGGGGATTGTGGTCTCACCTGCCTTGAGGTGTTCTAAGTTTGGCCTCACTGTGAAAGACTGAACAGCAAAAGATCATTCACCTTCAAACGCTGCAAGAAACAAATTTGTAACTGTAAAACTCAGTGTGTCTTGGTTTCCAGTGTAACTGGGGCAAATGGAGGCTTGAGAGCTGTCCCAGGGCACCTACAAAGCAGCAGCAGTGGTTAGGCGGCGCTCAGGGGAGATTCCCAGGGGCTAGAGCAGCTCTCCCTGTCTCTGATGGATGCGGGGACCCTTGCCTATATCTATCTCCTTGGTAGCGGGAAGCAGATAGCTGAGCCGGATGATTTCCCGTTGCTGTGTGTCAGGCCCCCTCCCTGGAGCAGGTCTGGTTGCTTCCTGGGCTCGAAAAGCGACCAGCTGTCACGGACTTCTGCAAAAGATTACAACTCCCTGGCCTTTGGTCAAAACTCAGTCTCAAACAATAGCTGACTGTCTTTTAAAATTCTTGAAACTGAGGGCAATGTGTGTCAGCTCTCCTTGTGGCACTTGTTTTGTAACAAACTTTCCCCTTGTTCATTAAGTGTAAGGGGAGGAAAAGAAAACCAAAGTTCATTTTAACTTTATCAGCACACTTATACATACATATTTTTGGTTGATGATTCTGTCTGTAGTTGGCACAATGACCAAGGTGAAAGCAAAATCATCACATTTCATTTCTGTGGATTTTTGATTTGGATTTACAAAAAAGCAAGCCTATTGCCTGAAATCAGTCTTGCTTGCACATCATGTTTACCTTACTGCTAATGATAATATTCAGTTATGCAGAATTTTGGTCAGAATTGGGCAAAGAATGGACTGGTTAGTCTTTTCTGTTCTCCTCAGTACGTGTCCATTGTTTGGAGTTGGAGGAATAAAAAATGTTGTCTTCACTGAAATGAGTTTTTTATTCATTTATCTGTAGAAAAAGTACCTTTTTTCTGTGAACTCAGACTTTTTACTTTATTGGTAATATGCAATTTTCCCTTGCTTTTGCTGTATATGCAGTATATTTTTACAGTACTGCCCCCATCCTGTTCTGAATGCGCTAGGGAAATTGTAACATACTTGCTCAGAAGCCTGTGGGACTTTCAAATATATTTTCTGTTTTGTTATGTTTTGTTTGTGTGTTTCCTCTTTATAAATTTATGCCGAAGGTGAGTTGCAAACCATACTCTGTATCCAAACAAGTTGCAAAGCAGGAAATTCTCTTTCTAGCCAAACCCCCTCATTCAGTCAGAATCTGAGACTTTTGGTCAGCTTTAATCCACACATCTTTGAACTGTGTGTCAAAAATCTGTATGTAGTATTACTATGTCTTTTAACACATTAAAACATCATTTTCAAGGTAGCCTAGATGTACATAATTTCTTATTTCTCACTGTCCCTTTTGCAATGCAGAACAGCCTTTTCTCTGCTTCTACTTAAAAACCAGAACATATCATTTATTTGTATTTTCTGTTCCAGTTATGCAGGCAAGTATCTATCTTTGAGTTTGCATCCAAGTTGTTTGCTTCCTGGAATGTTTTCTTTTTGCTATCCTCCTAGGGGTTCGTAGCTGCATTTCCTACATAAGCATAAGACTGGAGCATGGATCAGAAAGCTCTCTAATCCAGAAAAGCTGTCTTCTTTTTTCTAGCCTAAGTAGAATCTTAATGAAAGGTTTTCAGCACAATGAGTGAAGAAACAGAGTTACAATTGTCATTGCATTTGGGCCACCCTCCAACAAAGTCAAAACAATTTTCTACTTTGGTCTTTCATTTAGTGTCCTATTTACCCTCTATCTACCTTTCTGCCCCTTTTTCTTCTGGAAAGCAGGGTTGAATTGTGTGCTAATACTTCTGCAAGAATTTCCAAGTCACAGAAGTGTGTATATTTGCTGAAATAATATGTTTTTTAATTTTAAATCCTTGGCTTGGCATTGCCAGATTACCATATGGAACAAGTTCTAATAACTAGCCAAGATATAAATAAATTCAGCAAGAACATTAAGACCAAAAAACAAAGAAATCCCTGATCTTCCAAACAGCCTGTCAGGCACCACTTTCATTCCAATTGGGAAAAGAAAAGTAGCTAGGAAGAACAAATGTGTGCAATTAAACTGGCAGCTTTCAAAGTTATGTATGCGAGATGGACTCTGACAGAAGATGTTACCCCCTACCATGTCTCTGAAATTGTATCCTGTGATCTCTTACCCTGACTGTCTGCTTTACATAGGACCTAATGTGCAAGAGTTGAAAATTCAGCCTTCTTGTTGGCTGGAATTGCTTGCATTTTCTGTGCACTGGGCTGTGATTTCTCATTTCATACACCACTAACAAACCACAGTAGCTCCAGAAAGCCATATCATATCATATCTAAGCATGCATGCATGTCATGACAAATTGTCCATTGATCTTCAAAACTTTGGGAACATGGGGTTTATATGGTGATATACACAAATGTTTGTTTATTTTTGACTACCTTTCCAGAGCTGCTGCATGCTACAGTCTACTGAGTAGCCTGCGTTATCTTTGTGTAATATGCAAGGATTTTGCTGAGAGAGAGCAGAATTAAAGCTGGTAAGCCATCTTTGGTTTAAAAGCAAAACTCTTTAGACTTCTGCTACATCTTGACCCAATTCTAGCTCTTGTTTGAAGGTCTTTGTAAGCTGGCTATACCCGTATTGCAGCAGTAACATAGGGAATGGCTTTTCTAATGCTGTTTTGAACTGAAAGTGAGGATTATCCTGAATCTTCAGAGAATCTGTATTTGTGAGATTCCATGGTAGATTACACCACCCTAAAAAACCTTCCAGTAATCACTATTACGAAGTGGTTAAAAAACAATTTGGGATTAATAGTGGTAGATATGTTGCAGGTTCAGGCTTACCTGCTCTCTAGTGAGGCTGCTGCCAGTGATTCTGTGTAAATGGTGAATGCTGCCAAAAAACAACGCATGAATGAACAGCTCAGAGGCCCAGCGAATCCATGGAGTTCACAGGAAAGCATCGCTTTCTCTCCAGACGGTAGCAAGTTCAAAATAGCCGGTTCCCATTCCCGCATGCCGTGACACACGTCCTGAGGTTGTCAGGACGCTGGTGCTTCCAACAGGGTTTTTGTTAGAGTAAGTGTTTGTAATTTTCATCATTTTTGGAAAAAATACCTGTATTGCTGGAAAGAAATCTAGCTGAAAGCAGGGCTCTGATTTTTTTTTTTTCCTCCACTAGGCTAATACAAAGCTGCTGCTGCTGCATCTTCTTCTGAATGGCCTCAGCACACCACCTTCGGAAACAGGAATGACTCATCTTGATGGGGGTCTTCCTGTTGGGATACTGGAAATAAACACAGTTCCTGCAGGAGACTTAAAGTACAGTAATTCGGATGATGAAACTTGAGGCATCGCTGGGTGAGGAGAGGCTGCAATCAGAAAACTGTCAGATGCAGCAGAGAAGCCCTGGGGGAAGAGACGAGAAGACTAATAAGATATGTCCAGAATGTTTTGCTGTTAACTTAAAATATTGTGGAAATAGAATATTGGCTCTCAGTTAAATCACGCAGAGACTTGGAAAAAGACTTGGAGAAACACAGAGGCATTGTGCAGGATTGCTGCAACAACCACACAAAATGCTGCAGTTTAGTAAAGGGCCCTGACAGCCCCACAGAAGTAAGAATCCCATGTACCTCCCTTTACCATGGGCTTCAGGTGTGTTTTAGAGCAAAGTAAATAGCAGGACTACTCTGAACAGTTGGTCTTGGATTAAAAGCTCATCTCTTCCCTTCCTTTTCCCTGGTCCTGTTGAGATAGAAGTTAATCCTTAGGGATTTCCATATGGAAATAAGTTCATATACACTGGGTACCACATCTGGCAGATTAGTGCACATACAGCAATAATTTATTCATTATTTTAGGGTTGTTAATCAATCCATTTAGAGCCTCTGCTCATATGTGCTACTGAATATTCATCATTACTAGACAAATGGCTGATACCTGATTTCTCTTTTTCCACACAGAAATTTTGAAAGCCCTTTTTTTTTTTTCCTTTTTTCCTTTTTTTAACAGAGCTATTGGTAGTTTGGGGAAACTACAACATTACAAATAAATGTTTCTGATGACTAGCAGAGTCCATCATGTGATGTTCTCCTTTGCGCAGCTTGATGCCTCATCCTGCTGGTTTGTCCTTTCTGCTTTTGCAGCAGCTTCTGTTTCCCACTTGTCTGCCTAACCCCTCTGTGGGCTCTGAGCTTCAGAAATATATATGCCCAGGGAGGGGAAAAAGCATGTAAGACACCCAGTAGGCTGTTTTGCGTCATAAGAACAAGCTCTCAAACTCAATCTTGTGGCAGAAATCTTCACAGAAGAGGCAAATATTCAACTGTTCTTTCCAGGATGGGAACATAAAATTCTGGAATGCTTTCTTGCCTTCTGGGGACTGACTTCTGGATGTTGAACCATAAAGGAAGTTCCCTGATTCACACCCTGGGAAAATGTTTTCCATGTACATCATAAAACCACATTCCTAAATCATAGCACTAGGCCTGCTGAATGCATATAATAGCTGGAAGACTGTTGTTGTACAGTTGAGTGCTCAAATATACTTTTTTTTTTCGGTAACAATATTGTTCTGCTACTACTGGTCTACTCCTTCCATAACGACATGCTGGAAGAAACTTGCAGCAGATGTATTTCATGGGGGATGCTGCTGTTTCCCAGCAGGATGCCTTTGTTCTACTTGACCATTGTCAAGGAAGGAAAACCTGGACATGAAAATGAAATGCTTAAACCTCATAATTTACAAAACCAATGTACAAAGTAGTGCCGATTCTTGAGCAAACTTGTGCTGTGACACTAGGGCCTCGTGTGTCTGGGGGGATGAGGAGTGCTGTGATGTAGTAAAACAAAAAATCAAGCTGAATTCCCAGTGTGCTGTAAGCCAGGATGCAAGTGCTGTTGGTGCTGTTAATATATGCAGAACATAATGAATATTATTACTATCATTAATCATTTTCATTATAATGAATGTAGGTACAGTAAAAGCCTATTGAAACATAAGAGTTAAGTAGAGTAAAGAAAAGAATAGGCATTACACAGTCATTGTATCTCAGCAAAGCCCAGTGTCATGGAATTTTACCCACCCCACAACAAAAATAATCATAAAATCAGCCAGCAAGTGCAGTTACATGGCTGTGAAGTTAAATATTGCTCTATGCCTATATACTAATCACAGAATCACAGAACGACTGAGTAAACACAGATATAACTCAGAAAAAAGTTTGACAACTTGACAAATAAAAAGTATAAGTGATGTTTCGTAGTCCCCCAATACTTTCTTTAGATCAGCTTTTACTTTTTTAATCCATGCAGATATATGAGGATATATCTCACTCAAAGATCATTTGGATTGTGTCTAAAAATGGAATTTTTGCTCTTTCCTCTGTAAGTGATCCTGCATCACACTATTATTAAATAAAAATGCACTCTATAACACAAGTATTAAGGTTGGATGCTTATAATGTGGCATTATTTATGGAGTCTTGTTTCATAAATACTTCATAGGTGCTTCTGTTTGAAATCTGCCAAGCCATAAGTTATATTTTGGGCATTCAGCATTATCTTAAAGTGTGGAATTCAAATTTACATTCATCAGAAATTTTGAGGAGAAAACCTTTGTACAGTGCTACTTCACATCACATCTATTGATTGTGGGGTGATTTGTTTTTTCATGGAGAAATCTTTGAGAGCTTGTATAACACAAACTTCCTTTCTCTCTGGCATAATTAATTTTATGGCAAGATGCAAAAGATGCATTTCATGTAGTGTACTCAGAAATACTGCAATTTTAAGCTTTTGCATACTAACCTTTTCCACTGCTGAAAGTCAAAAAAGCTCATGAGAAAGAACAATAAAACCAACAAAAATAACAAAACAACTTCAGATTCAATATACTCCAAAGTAAATGAAAATTTGACCAATAATGTTCCATCTCAGTTCCAAGGCAAAACTTTAGTTTAGCTTCCTTTAGAACAGTACTGAAAAATTGTTGTGTTTTAGGTCACTATTTAAAAGAGAAATAGTGGTGAAGTACAGGATAAAATACTGCTTTTCTCAGGTGTAGATTCTATATGGGTCATTAAAACAAAAAAGATTGCACATGGAAAATGAACGGATTTCAGGAACCAAGAGGAGCACAACAGCAGCACTATATCTTTGAGTCCCTTCCAACTCTTTCATCTTCATGCAACTTGAAGATCAGCAGCACGTTGGATAATTGGTTTTGGCAAGTGAATGGCATTTCTGTGCCTACATCTTCCTGACTCTCTCAAACATCCCAGGAGGGCTAGGAGAACACCACTGGAGGGGGTTAAAATAGCCATTATTTTAGATAAAATATTTATCTTCACTATCTAAAAGGAAGAAAAAAATACAAATAGGAGCTTAATTTCCTCTATTTTTATTGAAGCAACATGTATCACAAAATGTGATTTGAGATCTCTTGAACTAAATATTGAAACACTTGACCTCCAGGCACCGTGTACTCTACCTGCCCACTTCCTGGGTTCTCACAATATAGATCACTGAAATGAAGAAGGTGCATGTACCCTTTGGGATCTCAGGCTGTGAGCACAAATTACATTTCATAAGAATGACACCAGACTGACTGTAAATAGAAAGAAGTGTTTTGTTACTTGGATTTGTGTGTTTTTAAGTCCTTTATTTATTTATTTATTTATTTATTTATTTTCCAAATCCTAATGACCATATGTATTATAATTATGAATGTCTACAAGGAAATGAAGGTCAACTGTGATAATAGCTACTGAGTTTACCCAGTGTGTAGCATGTAGTTTCTAAGTAGTAGTCTGGGCACGAGTATTACTGCTTGTCAAGATCAAATGAGGAACAGGAAAATCTCCCAAACAACCAAAGTGAAATTAGTAGGAATAGTAACACAGAATGGTGCTTGTTGCTATTGAAATTGACCACAAAACTCCTGATGTCTCTCTGATAGAAGAGAAATTGGCTTTTTGGTTGGTTTAGCTGGTGAACATAACAGTGGCTGTGATGAACTCTGTTGTGCAAGTGTTGCTACAACGGGAAATAGTAAGTTACTATGTATACCTTGACCCTTGTATACACAAATGAAAAGAGGATTTACTTGAAGATTTTTGTTTAAGGCTTCCATGGTAACAATTGCAAGAATCCAAAAAATAAATGTTCTTTCCAACAACTTTCATACTGTATCACCAGCTTGAATGCAGTACCCCTCACTGGCATTAGTGTCACCATGCAAGCACTGAAGTGCTTACACACATTTTTCCATTTTTCCAGTTTACTCACATTTTCCAGTACTATCTCTAAGTTATATGGAAAGAAGGGGAGAAACTACTAAAATGTTGAAAGGCTTGCTAGCTTTAAACGTGAAGGAAAGTTATTTGCAAGAAATGTAACTTTACACTGGAGATTTTTTAAATAAATTCATCTGAAGTTCTAAATACACAAAGATTTGAAAACATGAAGTGAAAGTGAAATTTAAAGTGAAGCAGTACCAGTATTCTCACACAGTACTCAGAAATGCTCATTTTGAGAGAAAAATTTTGACAAAAGCTTCTTTTCAATTTTCCCTCAAACTCTCAGTCTTTCCACACCATGCCTGATGGAAGGGGGAAGAGGAAAAAGGTAAAAACAGGACTTCTGAAAATTTCTGCCTTGGTTTTCAAGTCTCTCATCTCTCCTCAGTGTGGGTGGGATTCATTTTGGCAAACTTTACTCCAGCCTGGAGGTGTCTACCTCTCAGCTATTCTAGGTTGCCTGTATGATCAGTTGAGAGAAGTAGGCTCTTTTAAGGCGTGACTCATGTAATCTATTTCAGACACCTACTCCCGGATAAGATGTCCATATAGGAGCCAGGGGTGTCTGGCTCGGATGTATATGTCTACACTTGGCCAGATGAATCTTACCCAGTATGTCTATGCTGCAGGCTGCCAAGAAACAAGATAAATTTAGCTGCATAGAGCTCCGTGCTGTCAAAGCAGAGTTTTCAAAACTAGCTCAGGTATTTCTAACTCTGCAGTGTAGTTTACCATAAGATGGTGTCCACCTGAGTTGTCAGAGTGCCTCACAGTACTTATAATGCAGGTTTCTCAGGCCCTAGTTTTCCATGGTTGCCATCCCTTATTGCACATACCTGTACAACATGGTACATAGCCATGGTGCAGTCGGGAAACTATGGAAAAGACTCAAGGTGTAATATGGGGCTAAGGAAGCCAAGGTATATCTGTACGTGTACAATGGGGAAACATCCAGTAGGAGTTAGGGGATAGTATGGGTTCTGTACTGGTGAAACTACTGTTGGGGTCTGAGTCCAGCTGTGGTGCTGATGTTTTCAATGCCTCTGAAATTGTTCCAGAATAGCCAGAGGTCTGGAGATGCTGCCTGTCTGTACAGGTGAGGAAGATCGGTCTTTTTATTTTGCCAAAGAGAAGGTTAGCACATTACTGTATCATGGTTTAAGAGTTGGTACAAAGTGACATTTGTGATATGGGATGACAATTTAACCTAGTGAACGAAAGCATGATGCCACTCGATCTCTGAAGTAAAACCAGATTAACTCAGGCTACCAAAAGGAGCATATTTTTAACAGAAAGGCTAAATAACTACTGGAGTAACTTTATCTAGGTATTTTATAGATTCTTCTTTTCCTTTAAATTCTTTTAAATCTAAACATGATACAGCACAATGAACTCTTATTGCTTTAATGAAGGAATTAAACGATGAAGTGTTATGGCCTATGAAGTGAGACTAGGCTCTGAAGATATCCCTTCTGGCCTAAATATCTGTTTAATGGGCCAAACACTGTACCAGATCCAAACGTCTCATAGTTCTGGGTAATCTGCATTTCAGAAAGGGTTATGCAGCCTTTCCCATTTCCAGTATAATCACTATCAATCACCTGGTCCTATCTTCCTCACGCTGTGATCCTTTAATAGGTTTTTTGATCTGAGCATATGCTCAGTGAACTAGCTTTCTGTGAGCTGGACTTGCTATATAGAAATACAGATAAGAGAGCTGTGGAAGCAGAGTGTACTGGAGCTGAAAGTCATGACTGTGAGGTACGTGACAAGGAGGTTCTGTGTCCTGGACTTAGATTGGAGGTGTTTTACTACTAATTCTCTGCTGGATTTTTTTTTCCACCTTTATGTACAAGAATACCTTTCATAGGCCAAATATAAGCCTCTTATTTCATTTTGAAGAAGGTGAATACCCCTTTTTAACTTCAGGCAGCAGATGTAGATCACTATGTTAGGAATACAGTCTGTCTTGGCTTCTTGTAGTAGAAAAAATTAGAATTCATGCTTTGCACCACTCTCTGAAAGATGCTGCGGTGATCGCTAAAATTATGGGATATGAGTATTTGCCAAAACTTTGTTATTAAATGATAGGTCTGTCTGTCTGTCTGTCTCTCTATCTGTCTGTCCCTCCATCCTCCCACCTCCTCTCTCTGTCCCCCCACTTTCTTCCTAAAGCTTACCTCTATACCTTCAGTGACAGTGCTAATGTGAATTTGTCTCTTTCCCTCTCTTTCTTGCTCAGACTTTATCTAGGCTGAGAAAGATCTTGGCCACACCTGCATTTCTCATCCCATGAGCTAAATATTTATTTTTTTTTATCCTTTGAATATTTTTGGCATAGGCAGAACTACAGCGTTTCTGTTAAAAAAGCATAGTCTTAAAATTCCATGTAGTCCTTTTGGTTTTGTTTTGTAGATGTTCTCCTCCTTCCTCTGGTCAAAGCATGCAGGGTACACATTTGAGATGAACTGTGAAAGATTCCTATAATGTGTTCCCCTACCTTTACTGAGATGCTAAAAAGTGGAATACATCTTGGAAGATGTATTGCAGCCAGAGTGCACAGCCCCTAGAGAAACGTGGAAGCACCGATTGTATGAACTAGTTTCTGAAACTGAAATTTATTTTAAACTGGAAGCATCTCTTGGTTTTTGCACGATTGGATTTTCTACTGTGTAATTAAATAAAAGCAGTTTCACAGAAAGCAGAAACAGTTTGAAGAAATGATGCATTTTATAGAAGAAAAAAGCCCTGTCATAGTTAAGATTTAAATTTTTTCACTGATCGCGTTCATTTCTCTTTGTCAGAGTGGAAATATCAGTCATACACTGCAATAGCAGCACTCTGATCTGCACAACTGAGAGGTTTTGAAAAACATTTCATCTAGAAATCATCCCTTTTGCATAACAGCTTTCAGGTGACACCGCATCTTGCAGCTGTGCCCCTGGGTCTGCAGGAGGGACTGCTTCTGCATCGGAGCGAAGGCACCGCTCTTCCTCTTCCCTTCCAGGCCCCTGCATTCTGCGTGTTCCTGTTTGTCTCGCTCTGGTCCAGTCTATCAGACTTCCCGGCTGCTTGAGGGTGAGCCAAGGTTCCAGTTCACTTCATGCCTGCTTCTGCTCAGGAGCGAGGAGGCGGATAAATTCTTAACAAAGGTCCTTTTCTTCTAGTTCCTGTTCCTAGGGGTCCTCTTTTTCCTTGCCAAAATGCCTTTTGATCTACCTCTCCCAGCCAAAACATTCATGAAATGTGCATGACCCCTCACAACGCTCTTACTCCTTGCTGTCAGCTTTGAAAAAGACAGTGATGCTGATAACTAAAATCTGCTGTGATGTTGCCGTAGTATAAATAACCGTAGAGCTTGGGCATTGGAGTGGTTTTCCATTAGAGCAGGGCTTACATTTCTATTCTCCATGAGGGGAATATTGACAAATCAAAGAAATAATGATGTGCAATTGAGAATAAAATTAAGAGATGTCATTGTATTCCTTTTATAATCATATATGGGAATCCTGTAGGGGATGTGTATAAAGTAAGAGGATAGAGTTAAGGCTTCCACTGTAATAAGAAAGCAGTTCAACTTCACAGAGTCTGTAGTTTTCAGCTCTTGAATTAAACATATACTGTACATTTTACTATGCTAAAAGAAGTGTTATGGCTATACATTAGATTTGGAGGGTGCTGTGAACTGCACCATTAAATGCTGTCTTTGCATTTAGATTTGTAACTATTTGTTATTCTGTCAAAACATAACTTCATTTTTACTCCTGCTTGCTTTACAGAACCAGTTCAAAATTAGGAGAGGAACTTAGCTCATCTGTTTAGCTTCCATATTATCAGCAAACATTGCCAGTAACTTGGGAGTCATCTATCCTAAGTTTGATGTCTAAGCCTGAGCCAGTCCCCTTAGGCTCCATTTGTAGGCAGTGAAGTGAATAGACAACTCCAGAAGGTGATGCCTCTCATGCTAAGTCAGCTCAGATAAGGGAGATTAATTGCTCTTTACAGGTGCTTTTTTCAACTGTCAGCTAGAAAAAAGGACTAGAGTAGAATTAGATCTTTTTTTTTGTTTGTTTATTTGTCTTTGTTAGACATCTCAAGTAAAAAGGATAAGCCCGTATTTTGCCATGGATCAATGGAACAGCTTTCAGGTTGTTAATTTTTATAAGATAAGGTTAATTTGTTATCATTGCAACTCTTTGTAGTAATATGCTTGTTTTGCAAAAGAAAAGGTTCAGGGAAGGGAAAGAAAAGGAGCAAAACCTTGAAATGACCTAATGTATGGTTTCCCAGAGTTTGCTCAGATATCCCTCTCAGCAGCAGTAACAGCCCTTTAGATACAGGAGAGGGTCCAGCAGTGGGTCACCAAGATGGTCAGGGGCCTAAAGCACCTGGAAATGTGGGGAAGGGCTGAGGGAGTCAGTGAAGAATACGAAGGGCAGGGAGGTGACTGATAACAGCTTACATCTGCTTAAAGAACAGTTATAGAAATGACAGAGCCAAAGTCTTCCTGGCACAGGCAAGCAATATGGCAAGGGAAAATGGTCGCAGCCTGAGGCTTGGAGGGCTCAGGCTGTCCATTAGGAGAAGGAAGGTGTGTGGCACCCGGACAGGTTTCTCAGAGAGAGAGTGCAATCTGTGCCCTCTGGGATGTTCAAGACAAAGCCATGGCAGAGCTGATTTGGTGCCGGCAGCATCCCTGCTTTGAGCAGTATATGGGTCTGGATTACCCTCAGAGGTGCCTACCAACCAGCATCGCTGTGGCTTTCTTTTTTTTAACCTGGAAACCAATCTCTTCCCGTCTAGCTCTGCCCATCAAAGTCTAGAGCCTAACCCTGGGCTCCTATTCCCGACCCTGCTGCACTTCTAACTTCTTGCAGCAGGCCCTGCTGAAGCATCTGTGCAATATGGTACTCTGGTGCTGCTGTTCCCAGATCATGGTCAACTTACAAATTGCTCCTTATACCACTATATCACTCCACTTATGGCACAGCCCTGTGACACCTGGGTTCAAATCCCTACTGTGCTCAATACCAATGATGAGGGGTCTGTAATTAGATTTCCTGTATGTAGTGTGAGTGTGCTTTAATGATTGGTCTATTGTCTTTTTTTTTTTTTGGGGGGTGGTGGTGGTGGTCAGAAATGAACAATCCTTGAAGACCTTCTGAAGGTCTCAGTTTTCCCAAGCTGGGAAGTTGGTTTAAAGGAATGGGAAATTTAATACTTTCTTAGCTTTAGATGCAAGCTGTGATTGCAGAATCTTAATTTTCTGTTGGGATACTGGAACTAGATGGTGCCCCTTTTAAAAATAAGCTGCTTTTCAAGTCTGGTCATTTCAAAATGATAGCTACTCATAACCTTGGAGGATTTGAGGGGAAAATTAGTGAAAGGTGAGAAATGTGGAATTGAAGAGCACTATTTTGCCGTTGCTCTTCAGCATGAAAGAGCACCTTAAAATCCTTCATAGCTTCCATTAAATCTTCTTGAAATTTTCTTCTGTGTCATTAATCCCAGCTTATTTCAGATGATATAAACAAATGCTACTTCTTTTGAATGTTATCACTTTAATCCCTCTTCACCTTGAATTCTCTCCAGGAAATGATACTTTTCCCACCGAAACATGGGAAAATGAGCCCAGTTTTTTGATAGTGGAGTGAAATTATTTATTTATTTTGTTACCTTAGTTGTATCGTCCCTCTTGAGTTGCAGGCTAAGCATACTACAACATATATTTTTAAATACCAATTTATCACATCTTGAAGGCTTGGAGAACTTTGCTGAAAGAACTCTTGAGTCTTTTTCTTCAATGGTTCATCAACCCTGTAGACTGTTCTGGTTCTTTGCCCTCAGAGAAGTTATTTTATATTTGGTCTATTTTAAAATGCATTTTTATTTTATTGATCTAGCCAGTGACTATACAATTTGCAGATCCCTAGCATTGCATTGTGGTACTGAAAGTTATGCTTTCTTTCCAGCAAACTAAAACAGTACAAATTTACGTATCTTAAAGGCAAATAGGAATCTTGCATTGTCTGCATGTTCTTAAAACAAAAGCATACTGAAAGTGTCTTTCTCTTCAGTTCCTTTTTCTGAGCTTCATCAACGCAGCGTCACAGCAATCTGTCTCCGTCACACATACTTTCTTATTTCACTTTGTAATGATCCCCCTGGCATAGGATCATTCAAGCTTCAGAAAGAGACAAAAAGTAGCAGAGCTGGGACTGTTTTTCCTTTGAAATGCGTAGAAGGATGTGTTTGAGGACAGTAAGCGGAGCCAGAACCCTTCCTGGATAACAGCAGGCTGGGGGAACAGTTGGTAGGTTGGAGGGCTGGGCTGCTGTTCAGAGGCACTGGGCAGGCTGGCCGAAATGGGCTGATGAGATTCTCCTGAAGCTGAATAACAGCAAGGTCCTGCACCTGGGATGGAATAACCCCCAAGAGGAATTGGGGGTCCTCATGGACGGCACAGCAGTGTTCCCTGGTGGCCATGGAGGCCCCTGCAAATGCGACAGTATTAGTACAAGGCTCATGAGGCTTAATTTGCAATCCTGTGCCCTTGGGTGCTCAAAAATGGCTGTTTTGAGTTATGGTTCAAATGGCTCTAAAAACTCCATGCTTTAACGCAGCAGCATGGATATGAGCAATACCTGTTATGGGGGCAGAATGGCACCTGCTAGGGTGTGCTTATAAACCACAGAAATCCTCGGTAGTCATTACAGGAGAATAACAAAGCAGGCAAGATGGCACCTATGAAAATAAAGAAGAGAGGGTACAGTTCTAGTTGTTTTGGTGTCTAAAGCAGATCTTCATGAGTGCTCTTCTGACAGCCTGACTCCTACAGCTCACAGATTTAAGAAGTGATGCAGTCAGGAGATTTCTTTCAAAGGGGAAGGGAATGCTGGAGATATGAAAACCAGTTGAGATCTGGGGTTCAGATTAGGCTGATTTCCCCCAGAGATCTTGATTCTTCTGCATGAACTACAGATGGTGTGTAGGACAAAGCCTCTAAATGGGGTATCCACGTTTAAAAAGCTAGGCAGGATGAATCTGGGTCAGTTCTGGGCTGAGCTTTGTCACTAATATTGCAATCAGGATTAAAGCTCTAGAGAGTTTACATTTGCATTTCACTCTCCTCAACTGCACCCTTTTGGCATTCAATCTGGATTTCAATCTGACTCACCGCTACACTTTTAAATGTCAGTCCATGACTTGTTAAATCACATTCCTAACTCTTAAGCAAGGAAACTAATTTATTTTAAATAATTAGGCTTTAAAATTACTCTTTCCCTTCTCTTAAACCTGGAATGCTGCAGTCAGAGAAAGAAAGGTTTTTACCACTTGATTGTTGCAAGTGCACGGTCCCTATGTGCTGATGAGGACATCAGTAGCAGTAGCAACAGTTATTCATCAAACCTGAAAGGTGAGGCCAGATTTGCATATGAAAATATGCACATTTGCATATGAAAATACGCTGAGGAGGTGAGGACAGCTACCTCAGCTATCAGCTAAACCAGAGGTTCATGAGTACTGTTTCAGAGCTGCATCTAATGTGTTTGGTGCGCTCTGATAGAGCCGGCAGTGAGGTCCTGCCTTGTTTGTCACTTGCTGCTGCTTTTTAGTTTGTTCTGGGGTCATCTGTCCTGTCTCCCATGATGTTGATAGTCAGCTAGTGCCAGAGCCACAAGAGTGGTGGAAGGTTACCTTCCCTAAGTGCTCGTGTCTGCCAACACAGAGCTGCTACTCTGCCAGCAGATCAAGGGAGATTTGGTGCCTCAGGCTCTTCCAGGTGCATTTGTGCTGTGGCTGAGCTGCCTGCTGTCCTGGGCACTCTCTGGGAGGATGTTTAGCCCAGCAGATCTTAACAGAGCTTGACAGGTGAACTTTTACTGCATAAGAGCATAAAGAAGCCACATTTTTGGTGTATTAGGACTTGTAACCACTACTGCAGCCAGAATACAGCCATAGGCAGAGCTAAACAAAGGCAGACTGGCACCCTAGGTTTGTCCTGACTGGGCTTTCCCGTTCCTCCAAACCTGAGTAACAGAGCTGTACTTTCCTCCCCCACTTCATTTTTAGTGTCAGATTTTAGTGTTCAGATTTGAGAGAAACGGAGCAGCATCCCAGGATGCTTGTTTTCAGCTGTATCCAGATGTGGGCAGGCACTGGCTGGGCTGCAAGTTCTCATGATTTTCACTGAAGTCTTTCAAAAAAAAAAAAATATATATATATATATTTCCTGTAGCTCTAATTCCTGGTGTTCTGTGTCTGAGAATCTTGGTTTTCATTTTAAAATGATTAACTACTACTGAACTGGGATGAAACTCTTGAAACCATGACCCAAGTACATGCGTTGTCTGCCAGACTGGAAGATAATAACAAATCATTCAAAAAATATATTCTCTTTCTCTCAGTACTTAAAAATAAAACATATTATTTCTGCATTGCACATCTGAGACAAGAAGCAACTTTTCAAGTGCTGACACATGTTGCTATTCTCAAAGCAACAAGACTATCCAGATCTTCTTGTACCCTCTGTGTTAGGGTACAAAGGGTTGTACTAGGCTTATATACTGGTGGAAGGCTAGGCTTTTTTAGATCTGTTGCACTGGTTAGAATTGATCATGTGCGAAACACCTCACAGCATCTTTGTCATCCCTTGCTCCTCTCTGCTGAGGGCTGTGGCACAACTGGTAGAAGTATATTTGAACTGGATGGTGGCATAACACACGTGTGTGCTAGAGGGACTTGCAACAGAGTACCCGCCATGGGAATGGGCCCTCTTCAGGGAGCCCAGCCTGGAGAGGGCTAGAAGTTGTGTGTGTTATCCGTGGTGGCATGCTGACAAGCATGTTTTCTGAGCAGATAAGGATGGCAAGCATAGCTGTTTCCCAGTGTGGAGTGACTTTTCTCCCTCTTTCCCTGCCATATGTCTTTAACATAAGGGTGTTCGCCTGATGAAGAAGGTCAGGGAACTCTAACAGCCACTCAGGTTGGAAGGATGCCTTCTGGTCCTACCCAAGTGTCACACTCATACATTGAGATTAGCGTTGTCTGGCCAGCATTCTGGGGCTGTATATGAAATATGTGGAAAATTCAGGTGGTGTCTAAGTGAGGGTCACAGTTAGCAACACAGTGGCCAGTCCCGACTCAGTGCTGGAAGGTGTGCAGTGCGGGCTTGGAGCAGGTGCAGCCTTCCAGACTTGCAGAAGGTCCTGCCTGCAGCCCTTCCCAGGGAAGCCTTTGGGTCATGCAGTCATGGGCAAGGAGCAGCACTGACTGATGTGAGGCTTGTATGACACAACAGTGGCTTTAGGTAGCTTTTACCAGAGCCAATTAAGAGTACAGTTTTCCACATTCTGCAGGACCACTACCTGGAGAACAGCAAACACCTGTCAAACTCCATTTTGTATTACATATTCATAACTTGTTAGAGCAGGTACTTCTCTGTCACTGTAATGACCTTTGCATGTTCTACATTTATTGTTCTTTGTTGCACGAAGTCAGCACTGCCAGCTGCTATAATCCCTCATGCAGTTGTAGCTGTTTTAGCCCCAAAAGTAAAGAAAGACCAGAACATTTAGTGTGAAAGGATGTGTTTATGGCCAGCCTTGCTGTATAGCCTGGGTAGCCACAGAATAGTATGGCAGGATCTATTCTGCCAGGAGGTGTTGCCACAAAGGCTGTGTTTTTCCAAGAAGTGGAAATCAGATGAACACAATTCTGTTGAATGAGGGAAGCCTTGTGCAAATGTCTGCCACATTTTAGCAAAATTTACAACCTCTAAAATAGCTAGCTTTCTGGAGCCTCAGAGGCTTAGCATGGTAAAGTCACTGGAACAACTGCTAATGAGTTAATTACAGTGGATTCATTAGTTAAAATTGCTGCCAGAGACTTGAATGTTGCAGATAACTCTCTCTGCTGGCAAGTGGCTTATGCTGCTGGGCAGACCTTTGTCTGATTCATGACTCTGCCCACAACCAAATGGAGTTCTTGCCCGATTATCCCAATATTCAGTTCTGGTTTTATCTTATTTATAAAAATTAACTTTTGGTTCTGGAGAGGCTTCCTATGTGCTGCAAGTGCACTGTGAACCACTGTCACAGACTGAGCTATTTCTGTGATTCTTGTCTGAAAGGAGCCTGCCTGTATGACAGCTCTTCCTCTCAAAAAGGGACAGTTATCAATCACCCATGAAATCTGAGGTATTAAGAGGCTTCCAAAGAAAAATACATCTAATCCATATCCTCTGAGGATCGTCTTGTGTGAGATAACAAGGATTTTGCCAACAGAACCAAAATTTGTTGTGCAACTCAATAGTTGAACTCTTTCCTTGTGGGCATCTACTTAAAAGCACTTGATACTTAAAACGGATATTTAGAAGTGATCTCTCTTGGCTTTTTATAGAAAATTACAGTGATTGACCAGAAAACATAAGCAGATACACCGGTCCCTTTCTTATAAATAGTAAACATACAATCAAACTTCCTAAAACCACCAAAAGCAATTCAGATGCCAGGTCTCAACCTTGCCTCAAATGCTTTTCCCCAGCAGAAATTACAGCTGCAGGTGCTGAGCTCTTTGGACGCTTCAGGTTTCCCAAATTTCTCCAGTAAAGCCTCTAGCTCTTGTGCCAGGTTTTGTTTAAATACTTTCTATTAACTTTTCGACTAAGCTCAATGAATATCTTCTTTCCACCTTGGCTCAGCAAGAATAACATTTCAATTTCTTTCCTGTCCAGATAGGTGTACCCTTGACCTGAGGGTTTAACCATTATTCAGGGTCTGACAAGCTCTTTCATTAGGAGAAGGAACTGATACAGAGTCTGTTTTTAATTCACTACAAATCTGTTATTTCAAACACCTACAAAATCTCTTCTCTCTGAACAGAGTAGGAGTCTAGTTTTGCTCATAGTTCCACACCTCTTTGCAGCCTGCACTACATCTGTAAAAGTTTCTCTCATCTTATGCTTAAGATCACACTAATTATGTTCCCACTGCTGACATTTTGATGGGCTTTCGTTGCCTCTCTCCAATGTATGCATAGGCAAGTCTGCAGCAAGCAGTACTGAGTCGCTTATAGCGTTCAATCCCTGGGAAAACCTCTCTGTCCCATCCTCCTTCCATCAGCTTCAGTTAGCTGAGGCTCAGTGTAAGTATATAATTCATATGCTGAGCTATTAAAATTCTTGACTTTGACAGTTTACTGCTTCTTAGAGAAATACTTCAGGTAATGGTGAATCAGGGAGAAGCACATACTTGTTTTCAGAAGGCATTGAATTATCCCTGTCTCAATGAATCATTTTGTGTTTAGTTATGCTTCTTCTATGGCAGGCATTTTATTCTGATTTCTGTAGCAGGCTTCAAAAAGCCATGTGATACTTGCTTGAAGTGCTTGAAGTGTTTTAATCCTAAAGCTAAACAGACTTTTAAAATTGTTCTATAAATTGCTTGTCTCTTAAACATGGAAAAAAAGAGGGTCAGCATTTAAAAGCAATAGTCTGTATGGTGAGAATGGCTGTGGAATGGCATTCACATGTGGCTTCCATCTAAATAATTTGCTTATGTCAAAGTTTGCTAGTCTTATCTGAGAATGACAAAAGATTAGGTGTAGAAATAAAAAAAAAAATCCTCAGCATAGTGCCCCAGAATATTTGAAAAAGCCCTCCTCTCTCAAGCATCCTTCTGATGCTGCCTTCACATGCCTAGCTAGATGGCTGAGTAGTTTCCAACTTCTAGAAATGCTGGCCATTAAGGAGGAAAAACTTTCTCTCTCTCCTACATGTTACGTTTTTGTACACGGATATTGTTGTGGTGAGTAGTGACCACAAGTGACGAGACGAGCTAACAAATGGTGGATGAGCCAACTAGGAGAGGAGCGCTGCTGGATCTTATTCTCACTAACAAGGAGGGTCTGGTTGAAGCGGTGAAGGTTGAGGGCAGCCTTGGTTGTAGTGACCAAGAGATGGTGGAGATGGTGAGTTGGTGGAGTTCAGGATCT
>VXAA01007764.1:0-10998 GCA_013399115.1 Anseranas semipalmata
TTCTATGATTCTATGAAACAAACCTTACAGATAAGGTGCCTTAAGTTTGAACACAGCCTGCACAGGTCTTCTTGCAGATTTATATTTGCTGTTTACAATGCAAGTAGGACATTTTGTACAATAATATATTTTGGAAATGTCTGCCTGACAGTGCAAGAAGAAACACAAAAGCACAGAATGCTTTAAAATTTCACTGTGTTACTGCTAACTTGTTGCTAGCATGTTACCAATAGCTTGTTCCTAATAAAAGTCAACTAAATGTTAGCTCAGGTAATCCCATCTGCGGCACATTGCTTAAAAAATAAAACAAAATAAAATTTTAAATACATGAATTTCTGCTGCATGTTGACCCTGCATACAATAATGATCATTGAAGTTCCTCCCCGTAAAAGATTATTTAAAGTGTTTGCATATGGCAGACACTTTACATAAATGAAATTGTTGCTCCATCTGCAGTATAATCAGAATTCTCAGAAAGCTAAGGGTCTTTATAGAGTCAGTATACGTCACTGAGATTACTTACATGCTTATGATTAAGTTTGAATAATGTTTTGCTGTGCTGGGACTAATGACCCTTGTGGTGTAAAGCACAGAACTGTAGCTAAGAGAGACTAAACACCTTCTGCATCTAATGCATTCACAGGCACTTGCAAACATTCTGTTATCTCCCAGGCTTGGAACTGTAACATATGTTAGGGTCCTTTATAATTCTAACATTCTGACAAGGTTACAGACACATCAATCATTTTACTCATATATGTTCTTCTACTCATGGTATTTTTACTTTTGGTTGTCCTCCCATTCAGAGTTTCAAAGTAATTTGAAAATTTTCCAAGTTTATGTTCAGCAATTCATCTTTGAACATGGCAAAATAAAAACATGGAACAAAGCTTTATCATTTTACTATTCAAACTGCAGTTTCAAGATGCAAAGTGATCACTGGAGTTTAAGTAAATTTTCTTGGCAGAGCAGTGACAGATTGAAAACTTGTAACTATAAGGTATTTTAATTTTCCATTTGAAACATCAGACTTCAGTCAAATGGCATGATATTGAGATGCAGAAACTGGCAGCATAACTTAAAATTTCAAATTCTAAATTTCTAAGCATTATCTATATGTCATAACACAGGCAGAAACACGTTCTTCACTGTGGGAGATAAAGCAAGCTACAGTTGTATTCAGAACTTTACCAAATACAAATAAAATTTTTAAGAATTTCCCAAGCTTTAAAACCAAATTAATCATCTGTTTAAGGAACAACATGACATCCTTTTCATCTCTCAATATTTACTAACATAGAAAAGTAGTTGTTACAGCTACTAGCATCAGGTCACTCAGTTTATTAAACTAGCACTGTTTATTACAATCTTGTCCTCTCCCTAGATTTATTACTGTAGAAAAATAGTTGTTATGAGAAAGGCCAGTGATACATTAAGGCCACAGAGTTTATTAAACTAGCCTGGTCTATTACAAAGTTTCAACAGTAAGTATATAGGGGTTCAAAGTAAAACATACAATACAGAGTCATATTTTCTAAAAAGAATTGCATCCCGATAAAGTTGCCATCACATTTGAATTAGACATTATTCTGTTTTATAAAAAGATAGATAAGACAATATACTACAGCTCTAATTTCTGACAAGTTTGACAAGCTGATAAATTGCTAACTTTAGAGGTTATCTTTCCTTCATAAGAAACCCCTGGAAACTAGAAGTATAAAGAACTGTCATTAAAACTGTTTGTTAGAAGACTGTAGTTGCTTTAGCTCATTGATGTTTTCCATTTTACTGTTTTGTTTCTTTAAAAAAGTACCGCAGATTGAAAACTTACTGAAAGTGATGTGCTAGTAAAAAAAAAAAAACAGATCGTCATTAAGAGGTAAGGAAGTCTTAAATTAAAAGAGACACGGACTTTTGTGCTGCCATTTAAATTAGCAGATTAATTTAAAAAAAGAAAAATGGCAGGGCAATTTCACACCTCAAAAATAAAACAGCCCACAGTAAATCTGATACCAATGAGACCATGCATTTTTTTTGCCCTTATTTTTAAGTTCTTGCTTCGAATGTTTTAATTTAAAATGTTGCTGTCCAAGGTCTATTTATAAATAAAACAGGGAATGCAAAGATAGAAGTCTCCAAATTTCATTGTACACTAACTTTTTATGAAGTCTACCTTCCTCCCCCACAACCATCATGACTTGCTATTTGGCTAAGGATTTTTCAAATGTTATCTGGTTTTCCTTTACTACTTTTCTTATCTTCCTTCATGCCCCCACCCTCTTCCTCCCGCATGCATGCATTTTCTTTTCCTCGCTTAGATCTCACATTTCAAAAGAACAATTTGATATTTGACACTGAAGACTGAATATCTCAGTAAATATCAGAGATATTACACTCATGGAAAGGAATATATAACTATACACTTCATGAATTTTACTTCCACTAGGAGCTTCCTCCATGCTCAGCAATGGCTCTTTGCATTTTGAAAAAATGTTTGTCAGATTTGAATTAAGTCTGAAAATACTGTGTCAACTATGCAAATAAAAATTTTTATTCATGGATTCTCCATATTTCATGTTTGAGAGGAATTGAATTCGTATCTAATGTGACAAAAAACATGCAATAGAAATGACTTATCTCCTGAAGTCAACAGAATACTTAAATTCTAGTGGTCTGCTTTTTAGCACCTCTTTCTTCTTCAATATAAAGAAATTTCCAAGGCTCTGTCTTGCCCTCATGAGGTATTACATAAAAGCCCAAAGCAAGCTGATTACATATATATCTATATTATGAACAACACAGTGTAATTTAGAACTTATTAAATATCAAGTCTGACCACTAGGCAAGGAAATAGCTTTTGAAAAATGATCAAAGCATTTATGGAGATTCAATGAAGCAGATCATTTTCATGAAAATATATTGATTTTCGTTAAAATGCTATTGTGAAGACAACTGTGATAAAGAATGACTTTCTAATCAAAACTAATTGGTGGATGAAAGCTGTAAGATGTTTGTCAGGAATGATACACATGCAGGGAGTTATCCTAATGTTCAACCACCTTAAATGAGAACCTCAGCTAAGTGCTATAGTGAATGACTTATTTTAGGAATCAATTAATATTTAATTTCACCAATGTAATTAACTAAGAAACAAGATTATTCCAAGATAAGATTTAACTTCAATCATACCTCAAAATCATTACACATTCTATAGCATATACTATGTCTATAAAACTTTTTTTGAAAGACAACTTGAAAAACTGTCTTGTTCCCCACTCCCACAATCAGTGTAGAATTATTCGTACTCTGAGTTTTTTATTTCAAAAAACTCCATGGCACAGCAGTAATATTGCTGGTCAGTTCTGACTGTATTTCTCTATAGCAATGTGGTTAGTACAATAAAAAATATTATTTTTTGACTTGATGATTATTGGCTGTAATATTTAAGAGATATAAGATGGGGTCAAAAAGAATTTCTTGTGGTTAATGTAGAGTAGAAATTTTTGTAAATGCAAAGAACAAGACAAAAAGTATATAATCTCGGTCATTATTTTCATTTTTTCTTTACTTTGGGGACATGCATATCTACTCCTCTTAGGTTTGTTATTTGTACTCTATTAAAAAAAAAAAAAGCTTGTTTTGAAAATTAGCATTATAGAACTGGATACTTGGACAGTCAGCTATAATTCCCTATGCATTTAACTTATATATTATTAAAACACTCTGATGCTTTAGTGCTGAACATCCAGAAAGAAACTCAATATTCTAAAGACAAAAAAATTTAAAAAAAAAAGTGTAGAAAGAAGTCATAATATTATTTCACTTTTTAAATGCCTTTAGAATTCTCTCAAATGCTGTCAAAGCTTTTTTTTAAAAAAAAAAAAAAAAAAACTCCCAATAAGTTCTTTTCATATATGAGACAGACAAATTTTCTGACACTTTCACCATTTATATCAGAAATGTAAGTAAATATTTTAGACAATTGGCTAAGGAAAATTCATTTCATCTGTTTTATGTGGTTCACATTTTGTGGAAAAAAATATTTTTCCTTACAAAGCAGAAACAGCAGAAACACCTAAAATTTGAATGCTGCATTATTCTGCCTTCATACTTAACTATTTATTTTATATAGATTTCTGAGAAACGTAGATTTGTCCAAGCAAACTACCACACAATATGTCATAGTTAAGGGACTACCATTATTTCCTATTCACAACAAATGAGCTTTTGCAATGATACCATGGATGATGAGGAGTTATCACAGAGCCAGAATCTGAGGTACATAACTTGCAACTCTTAAAAAAGTACCCTTAAAAGCTTTAGAGAAAGGTCCTTTAAGTTCTCATGAAAGCATGAAAGCTTTTTTAAAAACGAGAATTTCCTCACCCTTTTTTTTAGGAGGGCTTCTCCTCAAATAAGCTGCACAAGACAGAAGGAGAATTAGAGTTTTTTTAACAACCCTACTTTAAGTCTGCTCTCATTACAGTTCATACTGTTTCCTTGGAGCCTGCAGGAAAAATTTGTGCTTTCTGTCACCTCAGACATCTGCTCTTTGCTCTGCTCAGCACCTTCCTACCCTTTCTTCATGTCACAAGGTCTCTTGCTCATTGTTCTTCCACCCACCTCTCCCAGGGTATCTATGGTGTACTCTGGAAATTTTTCCTGGTTACATGTGAGTATGGAAGAAATAATCCCTTTTCCCTTATGTGTATGTCAATCTGATCGAGAGTGTTGTAGTCAAGAGAGGCAGTAAAGCATCATATCCCCACCCCAAATTGCTTATTCACGCCCTTTAACAGAAAAGAGTAAATCAAACAGATGTGAGCTGCCTCACACCTAAATTCAATAACACCATTCCTATGAAAATATCATGCCCTATGAAGGTAGACTTTTATGATTTTCTTTTCACCAGGTCGGAAGTTGAAGGACATACAGAAAAAATATTGTAATATCATAATTGAGTAGATGTCATTATTTGCCATTTTTGCAAAGATGAAGTGAGATTATCATCCATAATTGCAAGCGTAATTGTAGTTGCATCAGAATTTTCTTATTAATTACAACTGACTTCCTCTTTGATCTACCATCTTTTGCTGGCAATTTTCCCATTGCACATGATTCAAATTTCAGACATGAGTATTAAAACTTATAATACACTATATGATATACCTAATATCTTAGACGTAGGCACGCATCTTTCACACATCTCTATGTTTCAGTCACAAGTCTTCAAATGTACTATGAGTAAGTAATTTCATTCACCTCAGAAATCTTTCAATAAGGTGTTTTAAAGAATCATGAGAACTTTTTAAAATCAAGATTTTTCACTTAGTTTTTTTTTTGATTTCATTCCCCTTTATATTGCTTACCTTCCAAAACAAAAGCAAAAAGTAATATGCACATCTACTGAAAAAAAAATATTGCTAAAAAGGTTGAATTTATTGTTACAGACCCATACCTGTTCACTTTTTAACACAATCACATTCTAAAATACCTCACATGAATTCTGCTCTGACAGCTTATTTCTCTCCACTGACAGAAGAATGTTAAACACACTAGCTTCGACTCAGAAGACTAGCTTTATATGTCTAAAGACAGAGAAAATTAAAACCAGCCACAGACCAAGCTCCCTGCATGTTAGATGGATATAATTATCTCAGCTGTAGCAGTAAGAAAAACACAGTTAAACCCATGAACTACGATACGGTATTAGTTAGTCAAGAGAATAAGTAAAATAAGGAGATAACTGCTGGACAAGCCATGAAGATTCACTGAAACCTACTGTATTATTTTAATAATAATTTCAGTCTAGACCTTAAGGGACCATTATTTCTCAGGAATGATAGGTAATCTACTCTTTATGTAAGCTTCATTTCATGAGCCAGATGTTTTTAATTTTGTCAAACTATGCAGAATTAAATGGCTACAGATACCATTTAGCTTCTGAATAAGTAACATATTTTTGCTCCATTGATTCTGATTAATTTCTAATATTAATGTCATACAAGTTCTGTTAGGTAGAATTGGAAAAAGATTAAAATGTTGTCAGACAAAATTCATCATTCATCTTCTGTTCATTCAATTCATTGTTCAACCTTCTGTCTTAATCTACTTCACAGATGAATAAAAGGAGGGATAATGTCTGAGGAAAAAAAAATAACTTCTCTTGATATTTGATTTAAGTACAATGACAATTACAAAGCTTCCCTAAAACAAAACAAAAGGAACAATGATGAGAAAAAAAAAAAAGTATTCTAAGGACTTACAGATACTTTTGGTGTTATCGACTGTATGTGAACATGCATTTAATTAAGGCATATACTGTTCTGACTCAGCAGGACAGAGAGCAGGATTCACAGAAAGTGAATTCTCATAACTTGAGAGGAATTACCACTCCTATGGTTTCAAAAGTGCCATTTGTAAAATAAAGTGTAAGTACAGAAGGATTTCAAGTCCAAAATTAACAAGATACTTCTACTTACAGAAGATATAGAGGATTCACATAATCATAATTTAAGATTTCTAAAACTGTCTTACCATCGTGTAGTTGTGAGCCACCTTCATAAGCTCTGTGCATCCTTGTGCATCAGCAAACGCTCGTATTCCCAAACAGTTGGATGGGTGCAAAAGCTTCATTAAAAAATGGCAGCAAACCTCTACTACTTGTGGGAGTTGGAGGAGGCAGGCAGCTGCCAAAAGATTTTCAATAGTGTCCTCTTTTAATTCAAGGCAGCCTGAAAAAAAGGATTGATAACACACGTAAGCATTAAAAAATACTCACTTGGCATTAAAAAAAAACAAAAAAAAAGCAGCATTAAACGATCTTTTATAAATAATTCTTGCTCTATATAAATAATTCCACAGAAAAAGCAAGCAGAAGGAGGATTAGTCCCTGACTGAACACCTCAATTACATGAACATTACAGTACCTCAGCTATATAAGAGGGATACAAATAGAGACTGGAACATACCGAAAGGAAGAAGAGGCTTGGGAACTTTGTTTTTGTTTTTGTTTCTATGACAAGATTAAAATCTAAGTAAGTATCTGGATATCAACTAGGCTGTGATTTTTTTTTTTTAAATTGATGATATAACTTTCATTATCTTCAATGGTACAGAGCAAAACTCACAATCATTTACCTCCTTGCAAATAACTTAATAAGTGACTAAAAAAGTATTAAAAAATATAAGTATGTTCAAAACGGTACTTAAAATTTTCAAACTTCATGGAACTTATTTGTAACATGATTTTAGGGTTAATTTTACCTAAATAATATACATCGCATCTCTTATATCATTCTTCTAAAAGACTTTTATATTAGCTAAAAGAACATATATGGATGCATAATATTTATCTTGTTAACTGTTATATTATACTTAATTTTGTCATTTCGTATCATCTCGACCTTGCAGACTGATAAACTTTTTAATACATAAAAGGTGAAATAAAATACAAATTTATAGAACCATCCCTTTTAGTGAGGAATAAGTGTCATTCTTGCTATCATGACCCACAAACCTGCCATTTTTAAATGAAATCTTATCATAGTCTCTTACATTAATAATTTAAGAGACTATAAATTAGACATCATAGGGATAGCTCGGAGAACAGGAAAATAGAACAGGATATGAAAATGTGTAAGTATAATATGAACTGTAGGAAGCTAATACTTTGGTTTTACTTCGCTGTGCTTGGAAAAATCATTTCAAACTATAAGAGGATTAAGTGTATATTGATCTTTCTGTTCAAAGTAATATAGTTCAACTGTTAGATAAACTCAGTCTTTTCCCCATACAATTTTTGTGTTTGTTGTCATATAAAGAGAAATCTACACATCTTAATAGTTCTATCACATGGCATTGAGCAGTTCCAAAATCCTCACCTTCACAAGAGAATGCCATAGAAAAAAAAAGCTGCTTTATATTGCAAAACAAAAACAGAAATATAATAACCATAACGATGAAGATTTGACCTTTTCTCCTTCTTTTATTTTACCTGAAGCTTTTAATATAAGATGAAAACTATGAAGTTATCCTTTCCAGATTTAGTTATAATACCTCCCTTTGCAAAAATAAGAGCATCAGATCAAGTACACAGAATAATTTCAGTAGTTTTCCTCTGCTTATTTTTATGCATCTTTTATGTAATGTCATGTGAGTTTCTCTTTATGTTATCTGACTTCTCTTACCATTTCTGTCCCCCACACATTTATGCAACATGGTCAGAAGGCACATAATATATATGGGCTGACCCATATATTTATCAATGACAGTTCCAAATTTGTTGCATGACTGCAGGTAACCGCTCGCCCAACACCCTACTTACTACATAAATTATAGTTCCACTTTGCCACATGGAAGCTAAAAAAAGATAATTTTTTTTCTGGTTAAAACTGATCATCCCAGTACTAAAAGGCAGAAAAATAAAAATGTGCAAAACAGCTGTGAAAATCAGATTGATCGAGAAATGTGCTGATGGAAACAAAATTAGAAAAAACAGAGTTTTAAAGCTCCTTTTCTTATGCACTATTTCTTTTTCAACAACAATCTCAAAGAAGTCTCTGACCTTACAAGGCTAATCCATATAACATTTGCAGAATGACAGGATTGAAAGAATTGTCACTCTTTATAAGGAACCGTAACTGTGTCGTAGTTAGGGTTTTTATTGCTAAATGTAGCATTAGGAAAAGAACCTAGACAAAACAGTTGAAGCTACATCAAACTACTTTCAAATTGAATATATTTTCTGTTAACTGTAAAGAAAACTTGGGTACTAGTAGAATTAAAACAAAGATAAGTCAATAATAATGATTATCTATTTTATAAATTATGTATTTCTTTATGTAACCAACATAGTCATTTTTGAAGGATATCCTTCATAGTTTTATGGAAGAGTGTGAACAAGTTCCTGCCTTACATATTAATTGAGGGAGGAAATATATAATGTTTTGGGGGATACATGGCTACATGAATATATTATAAGCTGATTTATTTTAAACTAAATTCAGAAACACCAATTTGCTACTTACTATATCTAGGATAACAGCCAGAAAAGTACACTCAGCTCAAGCAAAAGAGGAGTTTACTATGCTTGTTCTTTCTTCCAGTGCTGCTTTATTCTGATTTATTTACTTATTTATTTATTTCAGCAAACATGATAGGAAGATAGGACTCTCTAGTATCCTGTTTTACAAAGCATTAACTTCAATGGCATGAATGTATCTAACCCATTAAAATATTTACTGTCTTACTTATGTTTGTTTTAAGCATCAAGGCACCTTCACAATTTTGGTCACAAGTGCTGCATTCACTTTTTTAGAAGGGCACTATGGCATTTCTATATGAAGTCCCCTGGGATATTAAGTGGTTTAGCATGGTCGGTTTGGGAAAAAAAAAAAAAAAGCTGTTAAGAGGTTCAGTGTATATAATGTGAACTCTTCAGACAGTTTCATACTGACAATCAGAACATCCAAGCACATAATCAAAAACGTTTAATAGGCTATTCAAGGAGGTATTAATGTTACCGCTTCCTCAATTCACCTCCCCCTCACACTTTTATGAAATAAAGAGCTTGCACAACTACTTCAGCCTGAGCAAAACAAATTAAGTAAAGCTTTAAATCTCATTTTGTGTTACATTAATTAGTATGAAAAAAAAAAAAGAAGAAACAATCAAAAGAATTTTAATGGATTCTAATTGTTACTCTAAATTATAGTTCTATTTGTGACAAATTTTATGTGCATTGTTTATGCAGAAATTAAAAAGCTTACCTTCAGGATGCATCCTTATAATGAACACATACATTTTATTATCTCACTACCAAACTTGAAGCAAAGAGAATACATACAAATTCCCTGATACTTTTATTCTTTTCATAAATCTCTCTTTCTCCTACTCTTTAGGCTACACTTTTACAACTAATTTTGTGTCTAGGGAATCACTGCATCTTTGAACATCTTGCAGTATGTTAATATGGTCAGTGTGTAAGCCATGGGAATCAGCTTCCCACTGCCAGTGACCAATAGGTATCAACAGGAGTATGGTGGCACCACTCAGTAGGCGCTGCTCACTTGCTCTGTGCAAGAGCAAGAAATTTTAACCCAGATCCATAACATATGGCAATATCATTTTATTTCATGTGCACAGTAATTTATTTTTCTCTCTTGTGTAGGTAATTAATCTGCACATTGATCCATTCATGCAAAGACCCTTCAACAACCTTAAGACACCCTGTGAGCCAGGGTACACAAAAGAAGTCATGGGAAGTGTCAAGGAATTAGAAACAAAGGCTATAATTAATTCCTTTTAGTTGGGTGTTTACTTTCTAACCTTTCGATTTCATCTTACTTGATCGGTTGTGTTGCAGTTTTGAAGACTTTCTGAATATTATTTTTAATTAATTTATTATACATCTATTAATAAATTATAATAAATTAACTTTATGAATAATTTAATTCATTTTTAATTTTAATAAATTATAATTTTATTATTTTCCACAAGCAAACCATTATATCCAGTCCTGGCATCCAGCTTCTTTATTAGGTCTCCATTTTTTAAAGAAAAACAGTAAATGGTATGAAGATAATATTTATTCAGATTTTGAACAGTAGATGAATTGCTTGAAATTCTGGTTATGAAAGGAAACTGCTTTTTTGCAACAGGATCAAATTCCACTGAAGACTAGAAAGATCTTATGAAAAATATGCTATGCTTCATATCACTATAACAGACCTTATTGACATTTCTCATCATTAATCTTACCAAGTCTTAGGTATCTGCCAGGTAGCCGTCTGAGCTAAACATTTTAGATTTCCTTTCATAGTCAATGGAGAGAGGTATGAGGTTTTAGAGCAGTATTCATCTACCCTGTTTTAGTCATCCACTTTGGAAGGAAATGGATCACTCCCAAGGACTGGCTATTTCTTGCTATTAACCACAAAAGGAGCACCTTCATTTGACTTGCTAAGACGCTGTTGATATTTCACAGAATCACAGAAT
>VXAA01007796.1:0-15540 GCA_013399115.1 Anseranas semipalmata
CCACCCTCCAGTGGCAGCAACAGACTCAGGCAATTTGCCCTGAAGACTGTGACAGTCAAACTTAGCCACTCCATCCAATAAGGTTATTTTACAGATTTAACAAAATGCTCTCAAAAGCACCTTCTCCTATCACCTACCTCCTATCACCCCCTCTAGTACACTTGGAGACATCAAGTCGCAGACAGGTAATAGTTTCTCAAGTAAATGATTTCAAATTTTTAATAAAAGCACAGGATTTTTCTCTTTCCTTATTTTCCAACACAGGCAAGGGTTTGTAGAAGCCTTCATGTTCAGTCTTTTCTCAAGGAGAGCCGTGACCCTGAACACTCACAGCAGAAAGCAGTGTGTAACTTTCAGAAGACATCTGACACAAACAAAGCGATGGAGGATGCACAACGAACCACAGCAGAAAGGCAGCTTCTAATTTCTATATTCTAAAATGCAGACCAGTTCAAGCAAAAAATAAGGATGTTCTGCAATGATCACCAGCAAGACAAAGCACATCGAAATATTTTCAAAACTTTTGGAAAAACATCAATAAACAAACTCCTCTCCAAAGTTTTTGGGCAACCCCAGCCACAACACCAGAAACAAACATTTGCCTAGAACAGATCTAAACAAATCAAACCACCAAATGTCATGACCTAAAAAACAAACACCACCCCCGAAGCCCACCTGTATTTCTAACTGCTCTTTAATAATAAATAAATAACATATTCAGAAGTTTTGTTTCATTGGTAAGAACATTAACCACTATTTTTCATACATATTTATTTCGCTTGTGTATTAAGAGATTTGTTATAATAATACAAATAATTTACTTGAGTTCAAAATGGCTGTGTTATAAAGACAATTTCAGTTCTCTGTATTTTTATGGAAATACTAAAGTTTCTTGAGTATTCTTGGAACTCAGCAGAATTTTATTTGTGACTCATCTTATATTCCAGGCATCAAGTGGCTAAATGGTTTACTACTCTGTCCCCACAAAAGCGCCCTCCAGAATAAGTTGCATAAACATAGTTAAGGTCACATTTCAAGTTACAGTGAATACTCGATTCCCACTAGTTTTATGGCATACTTATCAAATTTTTACAGAAGGCTGCACTTAACATTTGCAGTGTTATTCTGGAAACTATGTATTTTTTCTGTTTGAGTAACTAATTATGTTCTTTTTCTTCTAGCTGTTTTATATACAAAACATTATTTGGAGTTAACATTCCTGGAGCCTTATAGGAGCACCAGGGAATTAAGATAAAAATTCAGTACAATAAGTTTGCTATGTATTTGCAAAAGTGAGTTAATTGACATAGAAGAATGTCTATACAACACTGATGGGCCTGCATTAACAGTCCAAAGTAAACACAGAAATTTAAGTGCTCAATAGCTTTAACTCAAAAAGTCTACTACAGTATAAGTTGTGCTGTTCCTCAAGTGATTTTTGCTTTTTCCAGCTAGTGTTATGTCCAAACATACACATATCATAAAAATTGTATCCCTTAAAAATAGGAAGTCCAAGATTACAGGCCAACGTCAGCCAGACAATTCCACAAAAAAGCCTTTTTGACGGTTAGGAAAACTTGCCTCACCTTTCCAAAATGGAAAGTTATTTTTTTAGATGCCATCTTGTAAGCACTACTCCTCTTTTCTCAGCCTTTGCTGTTAGTAAACCAACGACTAAACAGAAATGCTCCAACTCAGTAGGACAGAATTTCATAAAGCTCTTCTTACATTGAATAGATCAAGGAACAACATGCCAAGTTTTATCATGTTGATCTCGTGAGAGAGGTTTCAAATTAACATACAAATGGTACTTATCTCAAAGTACCATTAACAGTTACTACAAATTCAAATAATTTTGATCAAATATGTCAAGATTTAGTCGTATAAAACAACATGCAAAAAAAATCTTCGAGCTTTCCTTTCCCGAATCCACTGACAAGACAACCTTGAATAAAACTTGCCATATGATCACTTTCAATTAATATAAGGCAAGGTTTATAGGGAGAGAGAATATCTTACAAGACATAGCTGGAACAAACAGACAAGCTCTTCAATCCTGTCTTCAGCTCTGAAACAGAAGCAGCAAATTCCAACCCAAGCTCAGGCCAGGAACAATTTTTTTGTGCTTAACTTGATTAAATTGTCAAAGTGCTTAATTTTTTAAGAGAAAAGGATGGTTGGTCCTGTGGAGCAAAAGGGGAGGTAAGCAAGAGGAGATAAAGTTACCTATCTACAGGTGGTAATTACCCCTCCCCACCCCCCCCAAACTTAGTTAGCTGGACTGAAATTATGTAGGAAACTACAGTGCCATTAAAAAAAACAGTAACTACTGAGAATGATTTTTGATATTCAAAAGAAACCAGAAACTTCAAATCCTAGGTTCCTCCTTTTAGGGTATTTCTTACAGCTCCTCTTAGGATCACCGCTACCGTCAATTAGAATTCAGCATGCTAAGGTACTGCCAAATGGAAAACCAAAGTATAAAAAATGCTGAAGGTGTTATCTCTTAACATATAAACTGAGGTTTGCTCACTTGCTTATATGCCACACTTATATCTTCAACATTATCAGAAGCAAAATTAATTAAATTTTTCAGTGTAAAAGCTCAGTCAAACCTACAGTGACAGTATGCTAAATGGTTTTCATTATTATTTGAGGCCAGGAATACGAGATATACAGACGGAGAAAAGCTTACGTTGATATTTTCTAACTGCAGTAGATGTACTGTGTAATAGGATTTGATGTCTTCAGATACTAGCCTCACACGGAAACCTGTTTCACTAAATGTCATAACGTCCTCTTCTTTTGTTGGCCAGTACTGCGCACATTTCACCTAAGTTATTAAAAAAAAAATCTGGTTAAGTATAATAGCATCTTGGGCTTCACCTTAGCAGATTCTGAGACCCTGTTATACAATATAGTAGACTCAAGTACATATTACCCGCTCCTAGCTTGATGAATTCTCAAACTCCATAACATTTGCAGCCAAGTTATTACAACAGTTTCAACCGCTGTTATGTATTTCAGCTTTATCTGTTCATGCTTTCTTTCATCTCAGTTCTAGCATGTTTAGAGACCTAACTCAACCCTTCTCCCTCTCCCCACTCTTTCCACCTAGTTCTCTACAGTGAGAGAGACTTTCTCAGCTATTTCAACTTTTCTCCCCTGCATTTCCGACACAGACATCTGCACATTTACAGAAGTATTTGTATTGTATTGTGCCAATTTTCCCAGGTCTTGCTGAAAACTGGAAGACTCTAGTGAAACCAAAGAATGAACAAACAACGCAAAACTGTTCTTTGTCCTTTACTCCTCTTGCCCTGCACTCAAGCTTACTGTAGGAAAATAAGTGACTCTTTTATGGACTAGTCAAATCTTTTTTGCTAACACATCCACTCTGAGGAAAGAAAAAAAGACATGTATTTATAATTAAAATGTAGTGTTTTTACACACATTAGTAGAAAAGCTACATAGTAACAGAAGATTGGTATATTCTGCACATGTACCATCAGTTGTGAAGAATCAAAAATAATTAGACCAGTTTGACAGTTGGTGGCAGCAGTTTCGCTCCATTGTTACAAAAGCTGCGATCACTATACAAAAAACACACTGCTCCATTAGATTCAAAATACATAATCTAAAGATTTAATTCAAACTTGTTTTCCCACTTTCTGTTTTGTTCTAGAAGATCTTGCACTGCTTCTACTCCATCTTACTTCTGTCTCTACACTCCCTTTTCTCATCATCTTACTTTCACCTTTCTGAATGTATATTTATTAGATACTGTTTCTACTGAAATTAATTTTGTGTTCTTAGCTCCATCACTTCTTTATTGGTATAGTAAATGTTATGCTGTACACCAATACAAAAGTCTGTTGGTTCTTTTAACATACCAATCAAAAGTTCAACTGTATTAAAATTGTGGCTCACTTTACAACTTATGTAAAACATCTAACACTACTTACCGATTCTTTTTCGACAATTCTGTTCAGCATGACAACTGCTTTGGTTTTTTGTTGCCATACCATTAGCCAAAAATGACAACATGTATTAGGCAGTGGACCCTGTGTAGTAAAGAGAAAAAAGGGTGGGAGAATGCATAGGTAAAGCAGTGTTTGAACGTGTTTCATTGTGTCAAACAGGAAAAAGTCTTTGTCTGAAAAGTTTAAACAAACTATTACAAAATGACAGAAAAGACAGGCAAAAAAGTAACTACACTGCACAAATCATTCAAGTATGTAAAGAAAACCCAGGGAAGGAATGTTTCAGTTTTGGCAGCAACAATACTGTGCAGTTAGAAGAAAAGATACGGCAGGCATACTCAAAAGGAACAAGATGAAGTAGAGGGTAGAAGTATCATACACTATAAATATAAAAAACTTTTACAAGTATAAAACAATACTTCTACCCCTTATTTCATCAAACTTTTATACTTTTACACTTGCTTGTTATACATATAAAAAGTATAAAACAGAAGATACATTTTATACTTTACAAATTAAAAGTGTAACTATACGTAAAAATATGAAACAGAAGATTAAGTTCACTTTTATAAGTTTACATTTACGAGTATAAAAGTACAAAATCTTATTTCCTGAAGAACAGAAAAGCAAGAAATATTTGAAAAGCTTCATAGGCAGGCAACTATATACACTTAAATATTCCCTTTACCTTTTTATTAAAATATAAGGTGTTCACAACTAGATTATATATCATACTAACTGCCTGTTTGATCCACAGTGACAAGGAATCCTCCAAATATGAATTACCACTGTACAAATCCACCTCTCCCAAATTCTCAATCCCTATATTTCATAATTGGCATGACTTACCTGTGTTAAAATATAGCATCTCTGAGCTTCTTCTATGACCACTAGGCTGGCATTGATATAGTCATTCTCTGTGTTCTGCAGTTTTACTCGACTGTGATCATCTAAAATTAAAAGAAACAAGAATTAATGATGCATCCATCTTGATGAATACTCTCTAACAGACAAGCTTAGGTCTGACAAGCAGTTAGAAAACAAATTCTTCAGTAATAACCAAATGGCAAACATTGATAACTGTACCTGTCTCGTTCTCCACTCAGCATTCCATCACCGAGTAGCAACTGGAATACCCGTTTTTCTCCAAAAAAACAACCATCCAAAATGAAACAACCCCCCTGCACACACCCATCCCTCAACAGTTGTATTTCCTTAATATAACAGCACAACAACCCACAACAGGCAGCATTCTGTCCTATTATACCAGATCACTTCACTGCATGGTTTCCTTTAAGTTTAGACTTCCAAGATCTTCAGTGAACTAAAATTTCACAGGCCAAGCTAGAATCATAAACTGACACAGCTTAAAAAAAAAATCTATTTGCAATTCAAACCAAATTTAATTTAATTTTCCTTGCAATTTATTAACACAATTGTGAATTAGAAACACTACGGAAGTGTCACATGCAAAGATGTGCCCATTTAACAAATCTTCCAATTTAACGAAGCCTAATCTAATTACATGGTTTCCATCTTTCCCATGATTATGCAGGCGGGAAAGAAGATTCCCCTATTTAGGGGGGAGGGAAGCAATCAAAGGACTGCTTTTAAAATTCTAACATTAACATGAGAAAGATTATCAGAGAGTCACACAACAATACTGCATAATAAAGAGCCACTGTGATTCTTTTTCGGACTTTTCAGTATCTGATTTATCACTCTCTGGGAGGCATTTAGGTAATCAGACTTGTTCACAGTAAATAATCCTTTGTCAGCCATTTATCAGACTCCATTAAACAAACAGCAACTTTCATTTAAAATCTGAGGTCCAACTGACTATGAACTCCCTGAAGCTCAACCACCTAGACAGATTGTTTGTAAGAGCAGTAAATAAATAAAAAGCAAGTTACTTCAGCACGTCTCAGGAGGAGATTCCATAAAGCAACTGACAGAGCTGAGAGTGAAGCAGGGTGCAATGCCAGTTTTTCAGCTCCATTCACCTGGTGAAAACCCCAAAACTCACTCAGGGAGCAGCCTGATGTCACAGCTGCCATCAAAACATGTCAGCCCACTTTTCCCCCTCTCACACCCTCACCGAAAGATAGCCACCAAAAGCCTAATTTCCTTTTGACAAATACCTTATGAAATGCACAAAGTCCATGAGCTTTGGGCAAGCAACTGCTAATTATCACATTCAGTACAGCCATGCTAGCTAACCCAGGTTAAGTGCCTGTGTTACTACCAGTCTGTACAGCACAAGGCTTACTTAAGAAGAAATCTGCAAATATGACCCTAAATAGGCAAAAAGCTGTTGGGAATCAGAAGAGTTGCTGAATTAGCCTCTTGTTCTGTGGACTGCTCATATTATTCTATAAATATTTTCCAAATTTTTGGAAGCCTGGAAAAAGCGCACTTACTATGTCTTGACCTGCTTTTATATTATACTCTTCCTCAGCTCTCTTCTACTGGCAACTGCCAGAGGGGATACCAGGCTACGCACAGATCCTTTACAAGACCCATTGTAACCGTTCCTATACTACATACTCATTGGATATGGACAACCTTTAACTTCTTAAAACCACCAACACCCCAGGACTAAGGTTTGGGGTCATTCTACCTCCTTTAGAGGCTAGCTTATATATGCAGTCACATACAAACAGAGGACAGAAGTAAGCTGAAAAGCTATTTTTAATACAAAAGTACGAGAAAGCTCCTGGTATAGCCTGTTTTCATTAGCATTCCTGCTGTAAGGCAACACCGTCTTAACTCTCAGGAGTCTTAAAACAATTTATGATACGACTAGTAATATTTTTTTCTTCATACAGACAAGACAGTAGACTTAAAACATGTTTTAAAGTAAAATATATCTCCTTGCACTATTTTGTCTGGAAATTCAAGTGTTACTTTTTCCTTTCATGTATCATTTTATCTGAAATGTTTCTGCTGGAGAGAAACCAAGAGCTTTGTAAATATTACATGTCATCTGCCAACAGGAAAAACTTAAGATCTTGTTATAGTAAATCACACATACCGGTACTAGTGTTCTCGGAAAGGTGACGTCAGCAAGCCCTGTTAACAGTTTAATCACCCAGCGGCAGCTGCTGCGTTACTGCCAGGAGATAACTGCTGAGGCCCTAAGGAGGTTTCATACTATAATGCTTGCACACATTTTCAGCCTTATTTTTTCCCTCTTTTAAGTTCTGCTTTGTAAACACCATAAATAAGTCTGGAAAGTCAAAAAAAAAAAAACTTTCAACAACCAATTCTGTGCACAGCCACCCTCCCTCCTCCTCCCCAACCAAAACAGAGGCGATCTTCCAAATACAAGTGGCGTACCCAGAGGACAAAGAAAGCCACTAGCAAATATTGATTTCCCTTTCAAGGGAAAAGGTTCCTGAAGGACATAATGACCTAGAAACCTCATTCAAGTCCTGGCTTGCTCTTCTGAATTAAATGAAGCAAGCCAACTTTTGATAGCGAGTTAGCTGTAACATATTTCCCATATGCAAGTCATTTCCAGTTACAAAGTACTTCAGATTTATATGAATGATAAACAGATCTTACATCTAATCTAAAAGATTTATCTTAAACGCTGCCATGCCCACAACAGCTGAAATATAGCACTCATTTTCTGAAGTGTTAATTTCCCTATTTCAACACATCACGCACTCTGAAAAGGAAGTGGAAACCTTAAAAATGCTTCTCATTCTGACTCCCACACTAAGAAAACTACTCCTGCAACCGCTCTGTCTGAGATAAGGGAACTCTTATTGCCCACTTCAGGTGAAACCCTGTCCCTCTGTTATCACTGACAACACTCCCTGCATCTCATCAAAGGCCAAGATTTCACATTACACATCAATTTGCTCACTCCCTGCTAAAAGGAAAGCAACATATCCAGTTAAAACTGAGATAGGAATGTGTGGCATTTCGCATGATACAGTTCTTGCAGTTGGTTAATGAAAGGTTTTTATTCAAAAACCACTGTGTTTCTAGAAGTGAAACCACTGTGTAACTTAAAAATGATCTTCTGTCCAAGAGACGTCTCTTGCTTGCCAAATACGGTGCTATTTACAACAAAGGAGGGTGAAATGCTACTTAGTGGATTAAACACAGTCACGAATAAAACGTGTACCGATAAGCCATCCCGATGGCCCAGTCTGACCCTTTACCACCTACCAGCAAATCCCCTTCATTTCACTAGTCTAAATCTAGTCTATCCGAGCTGCTAGATTATCCTAATTACAATGCGCTGTCACTGGACATACACTCACAAGTTTCAGAGGGAGCCTAAAGCAAAGGAAAGGTGAGGTGACTTTTCCCCACCCTGCCACTGATTGTACGCAATGAATGCCATCATGATACATCAGCCAAGGCTTAGCTCATAACTGAAATATATCCGTAACTACTGTCCAGGTTCCTCATACTTTTAAGCAGGACTATGGGGCAAAAAACAAAACAAACAAAAAACTTAAGATACAATAAGGTCTGAAACAGAGGAGGTTCAGACCGGACATTGGGAAAAATGTCTTTACTGTGAGGATGGCCAAACACTGGAAGAGGTTTCCTAGTGAGATGGTCTGTCAGCGTTCAAGAGGCATTTGGACAATGCCCTCAATAACATGCTTTAACTTTTGGTTAGCCCTGAAGAGTCAGGCAGCTGGACTCGATCTTTGAAGGTCCCTTCCAACTGAACTATTCTATTCTAAAGTTTAGATCAGCATGTGCCGGGAAATTCTCCTATTCCCCAAACCCAAACTAAGAAATATCTCCAAAACCAACACATTGGGTTTATTTATACCATGCTTCTGGTAACAAGATGTTCTATAGATCGTTAAATCATGAAAAATCATCAATGTCAGCTTCTAATATAGACAACAAGAAGCGCAGTAGACTTATTTTGGACAGAACATCTCCCTGTTCTTAGCACATACACTTGAAACACAGGACAGAAAGGGAACATTTTGCAATGATAATTAATCAGCATTAAGTGCAAAACCATCCACACCAGCTCCAACTCTGTTCCCTGTAACGCACAATACTCTTCACATTCCTCTCTCCTTGGCATATATTCTTTGACAACCGTAAGCCTGTGGTTGGAAGGTCCAACACAAAGTCTACTAATGGCCTCAGGAAGAAAACCAGAGAAATCACAACCTCTTAAGATCCTCCAACAGTAACATGATCTACTTGGTGAAAATGTTCTGATGACCTAAGAAACTGGGCTACACACCACATTACAAAGGAAGACTAAAGATAAAACTAACTTGTGTCATCCCCCACCTACCCTCCAAGAGCAGGAGGAGAAAAGAAATGCTGCCAATTTTACCCAGGGGACTTCAATCCTGCCCCTAAAGCTGGAAACACAGCAAGCAGATCTCTAAAGGTATTTACAGTCAATCTGAGACACTAGACTCCTTTGATAGGAATTAAGGATAGAATTTAGAAGGAAAGCAATAACAGAAATCTTAGAGTTCCAATAAAGGTATCAATAAAGAATAATAGCCTCACAAGTTATTTTCCTCTGAACAGTGTTTTCTGAGAAATGGTTTCATCTGTCAGGAAATGACTGGCTGTCAAACCAAACCTGTTTCAGATTAACTTCCTGTTTCAATACTGCTGCATAGCCAAGATATTCCTCTCCCTATTCTAGAGTAATACCAAACTGCATGACTACTGTTTTTTGGCTAGGCAATCACTCTTGAGGGCTTTTATCCAAATAAACTTACACACACCGCAGCTCATTAGCCAACAAAACTGGACACTAACAAAAATATTTATGAAAATAGAATTTAGCCTTAGACAGCTAACAGAAATCATCGTTTACCTAGAAAGATATGTAACGTGCAAATTAGTTTCAATGCACATGCCCTGTATATTATAGCAGAAATGGGGCGAGCCAATCCAAAGCATTTTTTCCTGCACTTGCAGTTGACATCTTTTCCATAAGACAGAATTATCTTTGCATTTCCTCTAACAGACGTACCACCTGAGATTTTAGACTGGTTTAGCTGCTATACAGACTAACAAACCATTTTCTCATGGCTATGGAGAAATAAAACATTTTAATCAAATTATGTCCCAAGTCTTACGCTATGTTTATTTAAGTAGCTAGAACATAAGGGCAACTACTAGTTCTGAAAGCCTTTAAGTATCGGAGATGAACATTATCAGCAATATTTCAGTTAAACACTTAAGTAGCAGTAAAATTTACGAAGTGAAGGACCAGAATGTTAGGTTGTGTAAGACTGAGTCTACTTACATTTCTGCAAAGCCAGTTCCTTGCATACATGCACCATGATTAGATGTGCTCTCCACAGCAACCTAATCACGCAGCTTCTACCCCAGGTGCTTTGAAGTTTAGATACTGACATCTTGGAATGTTATTTATCACATACTCCCTTCCAGGTCTCTTTCTCTTCCCAACTCCCACCATTGTCACAGAGACAATTATGAGTCATATTCGAAAACAGACAGATGTAAAATGCAATAGTAATTAGTTCAAAGACTCTTTTGCTCTGTTCTCCTCATACAGCCTTGCTACTAGTACCCAGTTCTATAGGCTTTACCTTGTCAGCCCAACTCAAACCTCTGCTCTTTCATGTATGCTAAAAGCTGAGACATGCTTCACGAAGCTCATCACATTTTACTTTGTATCAACTAGCATGTAACAATTTTAATACCTAGCTGAATCCAGCTCCTATTTCAAGACTAGATTTTATTTAACCGTCTCTGGTCTATGGACTAATACAGTCACATAATTTCCTCCTGGCTAAACAAGCATTTCAGAAACAGGCTTTGCCATGGCAGAAGAGTTTAGTGCTCTTCACTACTGTAAAAGTCACACCCTGAACAAGGAAAATTTTGAGATTTAAAAAAAAGAAAACATATAGGAGATGAATATAAGCCACACATCTATGATATTATTCCAGGTATTATTAGATGCTACTGAAATAACAATTTTTCTTTATTTTAGAATCACTTTTTTTAAACATAGAAAAATGACATACTTCAAAGGTAAGCTGCCATTCTCTTTGCAGTTGTTTCAAAGAAATGAAATCCATGGATGGCAGAAATGGCAAATACACAAATACAACTTCTGTGACAGAAGTTGTATAAGATAACAGACACAGGAATAGACTTTGGGTCTCAAGGGTTCAAAACCCATTTCCTGCCTTCTCTTCTTACAACCTCTGTCTCTATTCAGGTATGAAACAGAAAGCGAATGAAACATGGTCTGTTTTATCACAGGTGGGAAGTTAATGCTGAGCTCTAACAAGAGAGCAAAATTGAGACCCATGGATACCTCTGCATAGATCAACTGATGTCTAGCAGAGGCATATCCTGCTGAGCATACAGCAGAAGTGAATAAACCTCAGCGAAGCGTCCTCTTCAGAGCTGCACATTTGGCAGATAAGATGGTACTGGGAAATGCCATGCAGACACAGCAAAGAGGCCATGCATCAAACTGTAAGTTCAGTTTCGTGGTTATAGTATTTAGATTCAGCACTAAGCCAGACTGGATCCATTTGGTGGGAAAATACTGTGCCAGTTAGGATTCTGGCAGCAGCCTAATAATCAGCACACGGCACTGCTATCTGACCAGCGTGACTCACTTCAAGACCTTTTCTGTATAATTTTGAGAAGTGCTGTGCACATGCTGTTACCACAACTTTCAACTGGAAACGAGGAGTTCAGCACTTCTCCAAATCTTACAATAGGTATTCATATTAGGTTCTCACACAAAAAGCCCCAGTACATCAGCAACCCTTCAAAAATTCAGGATCCAGTAACATGAGATTTTGCTGCTCTGGGAAACTTAGTACGAAAGGACACACAAACATTTAGCCTGTTCCACCCTCAATATTTTGTAGAGAACTTAAGGCTGGACTAAATTTTTTTTTCCTAGTCCTTTTGAAAGTGATTTATGATAGCTTTCTCCAGCTGTAACTACACATTGGTCATCTTTTGCTCACATATCTTTTTATAAGGATTTTGAATTAAAGTTTCTAAAGTAAATGCTGTTGAAAAAAATTCCACACCACTTCAGTAGCAAGTAAGTTGGTAAAAAAAAATAAAGTTGTTTTCAGCCGAGATATAAGACCCTTCTGTCACAAAGACCATTTTACGGCTGTTAGTAAAATACCAAGCACAACATAACATATCTGCTTGCACTGAGAAAGTTATAGAACAACGTTACATATATATATATTCTTCTCAACAGACCAAAATAACAGAATCTCAAGTTTTTAAAGCAAAAGTAGAAATCCGATAGCACTTCTCCATACAAATATGCAGAATCATCTAGGCAGCCTTAAAATAAATTGTTTGTGTTGGTCAGGACTTATTAACTTAATCTCTGTGGTGAGTAGATGTTGATATTTTGATTTTTTTTTTGACACATAAAGCACTATTAAATGATTTCCTTATAAAAATCTTTAAAATATGAATTACTTTGCAGCTCAAAAACATTTACCTATATGCAAATAACTATGATTTGCAATCCTCTCAGTCTGCAGTCAATACAGTGAGTTTAACCTTCAGATTTTTCTCCCTTCTGTTATTCACATTTTGTTATGAAAAACACATTTATCAGAGGACACGTCTACAGAAGTAAACACAAAACAAAACCTACAATGCCAATGATGTATTTGCTACAGTGTCTAAAACTGAAGGGAAAAATAAAAAGTCTGAAAAGTTTATTGATGTAAACACAGAAAAGATACTTACATGGACTAACATCTCTGTATCTGTTTCGATTTCTGTTTTCTGGGTATTTTGCAACTCTGTGAGGGTAGTCACTGGATTTATGTCGAATTTCCTTTAAAAGACAAAAATAAAAATTCACTTATAGCCATTAAGCAGATTAAGGCTAGTGATCTACATATGCTATCACAAAGCTTTCAATCTTAATTACTTAATCACAGTTAGTAATACAGATATTAACATTTTTAAATCAGCCTTTATTACAGCTAATACTATTTTCACTCAGAAAATGTGAGTCATTCTTGGCCATGCTGTTGCCACTTAAATTTTTTCACATCTGGCTAACACGACAAACTAACACCGGCACAATTTGGTAAGCAATTGATATAGCAGGAACAAAAGGGGAAAAAAACAGGTATTATGCCCACAGTTTACCTTGGATTTGCATGTTATCTCCCACACAAATAAAAGTCAGATAGAACTTATAGCAGTATATTGCTAGGTCCTTTACACCAACTGGCACAGTAAACAAAGTTCAGTTACAAAGGTAACCGCGCTTGTTAACTGCAGCCATTAAAACACTAATAGCCACAAAATTATTATAGGTCATTTGACAGTTAATCCCAAATAGCTGTAATTAAACAAGATCCATTATGAAAGAACAGTTCTAGGCTCACAAATATCAACTTGTATCAATGTGAAATCACAGCCTGCTTCCACCCAGGCATTAATGCAAACCTTTTGATAATCTGCATTTGGAAGACGTTCAAACATACTCGTTTACATGCTGTTTTAAGGAGTAATACTTCTCACATATTCTGAATGCTGTGTATTTTTTTTGCCCCTAACAGGGTCTTTTCCACAACTTTATCTTCAAACTAAGATACACAGATTTACAACTGTGAAAACACAGCTAAAGTGCTATTGACAAGCACCCTCCAATAAACTGAACTACATCTTTATATCTCTGTACTGACGCCATCTCAGCAAACACGTTACATAAAATTAACAATATTTTGCATTTTTCTTTTGTTTTTAGATGATGTTCCTGTATGTGATCATTATATCCCAAAGAGCATTTATAGTCCCCTTTATCACTGAGCATTCCTTGGTCTTCTCTATGCTTCCACTACCACAAACAAGTGCTTCTCAAGCTTCCTAAGTAGTCGAGATACTCCCAGACAACACAATGGAAGAGGACTTTGATGGAAATCTAACATATTAGAAGCTCCATTTTTTAGTGTCTGCTGCATGCCATGACTTATGTGCAATGACAATCTGTGAAGAACCTCAACCACAATGCAGAGCAGCAACTGTCAAGCACCAATGCTCTATACACCTGTATAAAAATCACTTGATCTATTACAAAATCAATTTTTTACTTTGGTACAGTAAAATGGAGCTTGCATTCTCCTCTAGTTTACATGGCTTACAGGCTTTGGGAGCAGCTACACACACACTGAATAACAGGCAGCTATTCACAACCAAATTCTCCCAAAATGTAATTTTTATTTTTATCTCATAAGTGGATGCAACATATTTTGTTTTGAAAAGCATTGGCATCCTCCGTGCTCAGAAGCAGGCCTATAGTTTATTCAAGAAACATTAAAACCATTACAAACATTACTACAGTGATGGGGAGAAGGCATGCTAAAGAGAAGTAAAACTATGGAAGTTTAATGACTAGTTCCAAAATCAGTTTCCCCAAGTATAATCCAGCTGTCACAAACGAGAGAAACAAGAAAGATGCCAGGTGTAATGCAAGGCATATTACACAGGAAAAACATGCATAGGAAAAACAAATATGAAAAACAGTATTATTTATTCAGTCATTAATTCAGACAGGAACTCCAGAGTCAGCATAAATACTCCAAGCTTTACAGGCTTTTACCACAAGTCTTGGCAAATTCATGGAACTGAAGGGCAAATACAGATTTCAGCAAGATGAATAAAAACCCCTAATATCCAGCTGATTTTTTTTTCTTCAGAGAACATACACCTCTCACAAGTATGTATGTTTCCTATACAACACTGTCATAAGCAACTACCTTCCTAAATAAGAAGTCAGTCTAAAACCAAGTAATCAGGAATTATTTTCTACGAGTATTTGTAACTTTAAAACACCATTTGCTTATTTCTCTCCTCCTCTTTTTTTTTTTTGAGAGCTGTATTTGCTGGTTTTAATATAAAACGAGTATGTTAAGTACACTGAAAAAATCATGAATTTGAAAAATCTATAAAGCCAGGAATACATACAATGCCAACGGGGAAAAAAAAAAAAAAACACAAACTTTATTCAAAAAGACTATACAACATAACTGTGGTAAAACTAGAAAACCCAGATGCAAAGTTTTGCAGAGCTAAATACACAATTTTCCCTTAGGTTTTCTTCTCCAAGTATAAGATGACTTGGGAAAGCTAACTTACTTGTTCAGCCTGGATATACCAGACATAACGTGTGCATGTTTTTCTGTCTTGAAAGATAATGGTGGCAGGAGCCTTGTCACACAGTTTTATATCGTTAACCGAGCACAGTTTTTCCCTGTTATTCCGTTAAACTGCAGTTCAGTGCCACAATACATGTGTGTGAAACACACCCATCATCAAGAACCCTGCTAATTTAATAGAGAAAAAACAGCTCCGAGTCCGGAAACAGAACTTGCGCGCTGGGCTGTTTTTCCTCATGTGTGAAAGAGCGCTGTAACACGCGCACTGCCTCAAGCAACCGCTGCGCGTTACTTGTGAGCTTATTTCATAGGACCCGAAGAACGTCGCTGCAACGGTCAGCCACCGGCGCCGTTCCTCGAAAGAGCCGAGGCTCACCCCAACGCCCCGCGGCGGCTGGGAC
>VXAA01007844.1:0-15885 GCA_013399115.1 Anseranas semipalmata
CCATGCCAGCCACTAGGAAGAAAGTTAACTCAGCCAATAAAGTTAACCCAGCCAAAACCAGGACACAGCCAACATGCAATGTATAACATAGGCCACAGGCATGCCACATGAATCTGGCTGAGAAAAGCTAGGAAACAGCTGACTTCCAGGAGCTGAATGCTTTCAATCACTGAAGACATGTTTTTAGGACAGTTGGAACTATTGTTTTATGAACTCCTGTTTTAAAACTTAACATATTAAGAGGTCTAGGAAGAGTGACTATTACACCAGATAACTTTGAAAATAGCCAGCTCCATGAATTACAGATACACAAGCCAATAACCAAAGAAATATTCCAACTCTTGAACAGCAAATCAAGAGAACTTTTTGGCAAAGGGTTTGAAATGCATCCACCGCTTAAATAAATGCAAGCGATAACTGCAGAACCAATGCCTTGAATATAGCTGAACAATTTTATTAAGACAAAAGGAAACAAACATTTTTGGGTCCCAATTTAACCAGGATGGACTGAGAAAGTTACAAGAAGCAAGAGACCAACATAGGGGTCGCATAACACATAACTGAGTACCCCCACTCACCCAGCACATCTCTTCTGCAAGTCTTAGCAGCTTTAGCTAGGTTCTTTCTTGAAGACCCTAGTGACCTATAGAACCCTGGTCATGCTTCCTCCAGGGAACAAAGATTGCTTCATCTTCCTTACAACTTTCCCCTGAAAGTTGTAAGTCTGAAGACTTCTTCAGGATTTCTTCTAATTTCTTCATTTAGTAAGTGCACATTTGAGTAGCACAGGAGCATCCCCCAAAGTCTTTATTAAAAGAAGTGGAGAGTTGGCTCACATGATAATAGTGTCCTTAATCTAGCATTTAGCATTGCTACTAGACCAAACATTCAGTTGCTTCAGCAGCTACAGTGACTGAACAGAAAAACAGTGCTTATTCACAAGTGAATTATCTGATGTACAAGGTAAATCTCTACACCATCTAAAGAAACTGCTCAGCCGAGAGTCCTTGCTCATTAGTACAGGTAATGAATTATAAGTTTTTATGGATGTGGTTCCTAACAATATAGATCCACTGGAAAACAATCTGATATTAAAATATTTTAGGCTAACCTAATACTCTATGGATTGTTCAGGAAAATGTTACAGATTTTATGTGCAGTTTCATGCTACAACTGCAGCACACAATAAGATAATAGGCCTACAAATGTTTAGGGGTAGAATACCCTTAACTTGTTAAAAGAACGCCAGCAATCTTCAAACAGTTTGAATCCCTGTATGGACATGTTCTGCATCTTTCCCCAGCAGACCGAGCACATTGTTTCTTCAGCATGCCTGAGAAATATTTCCATGATATGAAGTTAGCTCTACACTGCTCCAGCGATAACATTTCCTCAGCACTACACATTGACAACAAGGCCCATCGGTGTGTTCAGAATGGTCTGCTGTCAGACATTTATCTAGCACTTCTGTGACTCCCCTCCTATTGACTAGCAATTCTTGATCATCAACAGACAGATCCACCTGGCCAAGCCATTTCAAGAAGAATGAAATACGGTAACTCCGCAGGTACGTTATCAAGATATTTTAGTTCTGTGGCTACTGTGAGCTATGACTTCCTTCCCCACCGCTGTGTTCTGTGCTTCCTTTGAGAAGGAAAATGAAATGTTAAAACTTTCAGTGGCACAGTACATGCTGTCACCCCTGTTTCTTTACCAGAGATTTCTGAAACTGAATGGCAACATTCTATGATTATATTAATTATGGTTCCTGAGAGGTCTGCCTACCTCAGATAAATAACTGATAGATTTTGCTATGAAATTCACATCTTTCACCTTGATCTTTAAGATATAAAAAGACTACTCCTTAATTATTTCAAATTAGTAGATATGCAGGATTAATTTAGCAGTATGCTCTCAAAGGAATGCCTACTTGCTATTAACCTAAAGAGCAGATGTTAAATAGTTGGACAGGACACTAATCCATAGATACACACTGATCGCCACCTCTCAGTCCTAGTGTGCTGTTCTGTCACTGTCGAGTACGCCTGTGTTTCTGTACACGAAGAAGAAGGAACCACGACAATCTGTTCTCTTTAAAAACACAAGCTGTGTTTGGCTGGCTAAGAAAAAAAGTCTGTCAAACTAGTAAATATGTTACAGTACTTGACAATTTTACCAAACTAAGTTTAAGAAATGAGCTTTTAGAGTTTCTAAGTGAGCCATGTCATTCTCTAAAGCCTTGTATTGTATGCTTTATGAACATCAGGAAGAGATGCATCTCATTATACCGTTAAATGCCATTTTTCTGCTACCTGCTAGGTGAGGGAGACGAAGAGCAAGCCTACAATAAGACATGATAGAGCTAAGGGCCCTGAGAGGCTAAGCTTTTTCCTGTTTCACCAGAAGACTCATCTCTGCACAAAAAAGCACTATAAATTTCCTACATTAAATGATATTCATAGCTTTTCTGTATCACTGGAATTCTTGTTACCTAGTCTGAATTGCTAACTTGAAATAATTTCGACTAATGATTCCCCAAGTATGCCCTACCAGCCAGATCACACAGCTTCCTTCCAAATTTCCTAGTAAAAGAATTATTCAGGATCTTTAAATATCAGGGACAGCATTAGACCTTAAGTGATGTAGTTGTCACAAGAAGAGAAAAAGTCTCCTCTTGGCAGCTAATGAATCCTAGATAATTCACTTTACAACCAAAGTTTTTCAGAAATCCTGAAGCCTAGATACATATATGCCCCAATTCCAAAATCTGCATTAGAGCAGAGAATTAACAGCCTGTTACGCAGCTCAGTGTTACACAAGTCAAAAACTGGATGTTCAAGTACTACCTCAATACCTACAATAACATGTCAAATACAAATAACGTCAAATCAGTGCCTGGAAACAGAAATAAGAACATTTTAGAAGGGAATAATTGCATCTATTAGAGATGTTAACAAGACTTGCACTTAGAAATTAAGACCACTTTCAGTTTGGACTGTTTTAATAGTTAATTATGTAGCATAACTTTCTGTAACAATGAAGCAGAAAGCAAACATTTTAGATTTACTAACTGAAATCATGGCCTTTGTTCCAAGTTGCCAGTGTAAAAGCTGCAGCATAGAGACAGGTCTTATATTTGGGACAGAATGAACAATGGAAAGGAAAAGAAAAAAGTTGGTGCTAAGAGTCGGAGAGTCAAACTAAAGCATGGGCTGATAATGACGAGCAAGTGCTGCTTTTTCTGTAGCTCATAAAAGAGTTGGGAAGTTTCTCAGGGGCAGGGAGGTGCTGGTGTGAACCCAATTATTTTTAAGTCTCAAGAAGATCACAGCAGGATCTTAGAGCACAGATTCATAACCCAATAATTCCCATTCTGTATTCTTATCACTGCACACAATTTGAGCGCCTTCCCAGTTTCCCTTCACATCCAAGTATTGCTTTAGTTACCTCAGAAATAAAGAATTATTGCCCAGGCATCCACAAAAACACTGCTATAGTAGCAGCATTTGGGAGGCCAAAAGGGTTAGCAGGCTGCACAACTAGTGTACAAGCCTGCCAAAACATTAGCACAAGCAGGTGACCAATTCCACAAGCATGCTGGTCAGAGCTTCTAAAATTGTCTTAACATATTTTGCACAGTACCTTATCTAGCTAAGCTAATTTGTGATTCCAGTTGCTCCATTATTTGAAATTACTGCAGAGGTTAGTGAGCTGTAATTATTAGTATGAGCAGCCACATCAAACATACTATTTGTAGTTTGGAAGCAGCATTCCTAAGCAGCCTGTTACCCCCCCCCCACCAGATGAAAAGCCTTAAGTAGTAATAAAAAGTAACTTAACACCATTCTATTGCAAATTGAGGCCACCAAATTTGATACCAGCCAAGATCTTATACCAACAGCAAAACTGTGCACCAAGGCATGAAGGATGGAAATCATCTAAAGACTCATTAAAAACAATATCAAGATGACAAATTCACAAATTAATTCCCAGACCAATGAATTCCTTAACATTCAGTTTTATCAAGTGAGGGATTTTGTTTTTCCATATGAAAGCTAAAGCAGTGGTATTCAACCCAATTTATTCCAAGTAAAGCAACTTTTGTATTGAAGGGGTCAATGTATGTAGCTGGAAATAAGCAAGCAGGTTTAAAACCAACAATGAGCCTGGTTAAAAGAAATAAGATACACATAGGTTAAACAGACACTAGACATTTAAAAATGCTGTTAGTTCAGCACATTCATGAAGAGCTACAGGTTAAAAAATTGGTGTCAATACAATCAACAATACCCTTCCAAGTAGAGGGTTATTTTCTTTCATCCCTTTATAAATAGTTGTTTAGTCTCTCCCTTCTGTTACTTAACTCATCCAACCCTATCTTCTGTCCACTGCTAGTTTTTCCCTCACCGAACATTCCCCTGTGCTTTGGCCACTGCAGCTCTGTTCTTAACCACCACGCTCTACTCTTCTTCTCTCATGCTCAAAAGCTTCAACTGCCCGTAAGAATTATGCCCACTACCATTGAATCCTTACAACAATTATATATACAGGACTATACAGAAATAAGATTCTAGAGGTTAAGGTGCAAAGATTCAGAGTAGGTACAGCAGAATTTTTGACTAAGCTATTGCAAAATTGAACATAAGTTAATTTACAAGAATAAAAGCAGCATAAAGTACTTCTCTATGCCTTTCTTCATATTTGACAGTCTGTTCAACTCTGTGCTACTAAGCTAGGTATTATCCAATTGGTGTTGTTGGCTTCTATATACATACACATTATTGCATCGTTCTCTTGAAGGTTAAGCAACAAAATTGTGGTAAATACATCAGTTCAAAGTCCTGCAAGAATGCCATTCTCGCATCAGAGATGAAATGTGCTACACATGCTAGCGAGCGTCTGCCTGGCAAGATGTTTGCAAACAGCAAAGTCAGTCTGGCCCGGTACCACTCGAGTCAAACAGCACAGCCACCGAGCCACAAGTCAGACCACCAGTCAGGGCAGGTTTAAAGCGTTCTGAAGTTTTCTTCTGTAACAGTATCTAAAAATGTATCAGGAATCCTCCAAGAAAAAGTGCCCTGTCATTCCATCTTCCTTCCTGCTGTGGTATTAATGACACGGGCCTATTCTACTTGTAGTTCCTTCTGTAGCAACTGTGCTACACATGCAAAGAAAATACCCCACAACCAAAACACTCCTCCCAGGAGACACTGGAACCTGATTTTGGCAGACAATCTGATCATGGCTATTCGCTATTTGGGCAAGCAGAAGGCAGCTCACATTTGTTTTGCATCGTTTTTGGGGTGGGGGCTGCTCCCAAAACAGAGGTGGATAAACAATTGAAAAGGGAAAACAGACAAAGCCACTGAAGATGGAGAAAACACATGAGCTGGTAAGAGTAGCTGCTGAGACAGGGAAAGGGGAAGCTTCAGAGGAGGAGGTATCAGAGAAAGTAGCCACACACAAGGAGACCAAGCACTCCGGAGCATTAACTTGCACTGAAGCACAACCCGTGCCTCAAGATTACAAAATGAATTTATATCCCAAGTAAACAGATCCTCCTCCATCCTTTAAGGCATTGATGTTCCTCTCCTCCCCTTTTACTTTGAGCTGTTCCATACAATAACAGAGATGCATCTGGTTTAATTAAAGTTATTTCTAGTTCCATCTTGAAACAGCCCAGTTCAACACAGGTCTGAACAGAGACAGTACAACACTATCCTCGGACAAGCAGCTGAAGCAGAACTTTTGGGTTTAGAGCATGAGCCTCCGTTTCCAGCTTTGCAAAGTAGGCTTATTATCTGGGATCAAGATTCCAGCCCTCATATAACTGACTGTTAATCATAATCTAGCAGCCCTTCAGGAGGAGTCAGCTATTCAGGCTAGCTAGCATTTCCCAGTTAGTTCATCCCAGTTTGCCTACATTTGCAAATTCACTGTAATACCTGATGTAGTTCATTCCTCGCCACGCAGGATCACAGCAAACTTAGTTGGTCACACTCACTTCCCCTGGACAACAGCTATGTAACTTTTTAAAAAGAAATCAGCTTGGCACCCAGCAAGTGCTATCTGTTTTTGATGCCACAATTAACTAGACATTATTTCAAGACATTATTTAAGACAAATTGCTCTCTCTCCATTTCAAAACTGCCCTGTAACTTCCCTACAGCTCAGTGTTAACTGCCAAAACTCATAATAATTGTCACTACCTATGGATATCAAGTTGTCATTGTTTTAAAAAAGTCTCTCTTTTTGATATTTCCATCAGAGCAATGAATAAAAAGCAAATTGATATTCTTCAGCTAAAACCTATTCTTGAGATCCTAAATTTATTTTATCTTAGTTGTCAGAAGGCTTTTCTTAGTCTACTGAAAGACTCTACACCATTTTTTTTATTCATTTCCTCTGTAATCCTTTTTCTCCTTAAATATTTAGATGTCTTCATTAGCTCTCACATTTCCCTCCCTCCCAGCTTGAGGGATAATCCTATAGTACATATGCTTTTCAAAAGGGAATTAAAAAATTTATATACAAGTACAGCTTTTCTCCAGCAGATTTTTTAGGACTCCATTAGCTATTCCTATAATTTGGCTCTGAACATGCCTCGCCTACTCAGCAATACATGTTTTTCCATAACAGAGTTCATGAGTTTCTATATTAATCAATGACAAGTAACCTCAGATGTTAAAGCCATTATGGAAAATTGGAAAAACACCTTGTTATAACAAATTTCTTCAGCAGGCAGTCCCTAAAAACCCAGCCCTTTCTGGGTTGCCAGTCTTCCATATTTCCACCGAGAAAAATCACTCTAGACCAAAAGTTTGAAGTTCTGTTAAATCTCACAAATGCATGGACTAAAGGTAACTAATACAAAAGAAAAGTATCTGCTTTAGAGTTCAAATGCTATTTTAAAAGTAATGTATTGATAACTTCAGTATTAGACCCTATACCTTCATTTTGCTTTAAAGGACAGGATTAAATACACCCCAAAAGAGCAGTTTGCAGAATTAGAAACAATTCACCCACATCTAATTATTCTTTCAGGAGTCAGGCCTTGAGGCAAGGAAATGCTCTCAAGCATAAAGACAAACATGTTCCTACAGCTGTTTGCCATACTTATTGGACATATTAAACTTGATATGCTGGAGGCTATAATTAATCTTTACTAGGTGAACACTCCCCACATGATGACTTGTCTACTCAGCTGTTGAATAACACTTAAGGCTTTGATAAGTAAATAAATTAGTTCTTTACAATCAGTCTTCCTTTTTTAAAAAAAAAAAAAAAAAGAGATCATAGATTATATTATGTAGCTCACCCTACTCAGTCATCACCAGCTACAATACTTCAACCCAAAAGCTAACACAGACATTCTATTTCAAAGTTCTACCTGCCACTTTCTCCATTACTTCCAATAACTTCAACTTCAGTTTGTTTTAAAAAAAGTTAACAGTCTTTAGTAATAAGAGCTTGGTTTTTAAAACAAATGGGGCCAGACAGTAACATTCTTTTCCTTCCGTTGCTAGACCTCATTGCAATGCTTACATCTCACAAAAACGCATAAAAGTAAAGTTGCAGTGCCCTCTTGTGAGCAGTCAAATCTCCTTTTCGCAGAGGCAGTTTTAGCAGTGATATGGTGGGGTGAGGGTGGTGCAGCATTCATGCTACAGACTTCGCCTTTTCTTAAGTAGAAGCATGACACTTTTATTACTTTTATATATATATATATATATGCATACACATATAGAGACAGCCCTCCTGCTTCTAGCACTTCTGAAACCAATGAAGATGTGCACATAAAAAGTGAAAGATATCGAAAATCCATTGAACTTTGTAAAAAGAGAAATAGATTCACTCCTTTATTCCTCCCTAACTTCTAAATATGAGAAATCAATACATTTCTTGGAGCCATTATTACTGACCACAATCTTGTTTAAGTACCTCTAAAAACACACACACACAAAAACAGGTATGCACACATACGCAAGTAGCTTTCCCTGCAATTTAAGCATTAGGTAACAACTGATGAGGTACTGGAGGCTATGGCAACTACTGGTGGAAGTTTAAAAAAAGGGAAGAGTTTGTAAGTAAGGGGAGAAAAAGCAATAAAGCAGTCAAACAAGCAAGCCAGTATAGCCAAAATGCAATCCTAATTCCTAGCTATCTATGGGGAAAGCATTAGAAGATAGTGAGTACAGTCTGTGCGGGCAAGGTAAGGCTAGTCAAATAGAACAAATACTTAAGATCTCATTTTTAGCACACTACAGTTAGAAGTTCCCTAAAGGTCAGCATTCCATCATCACAAGATGAAATTTTTATTAAACATCTTCATAAAATACAAGATCAAGTAGAAATACCTGAAAATTCACTTAAGTTTTATGGCATCGATAGCAAACTAGACAAGCGACAGAAGGATCAGAAACAGTGCCATACAACTGCTTATCTAGGAAGTACACATCAGAATTAACTGTCTGAAAAGCAAGTCTGTTCTTTGCCATTAAGTATTTCACTAGAAAATACAGATTTCTTATTTTCTTTGCGTAGACCTGGTTTATTGTACACGGTAATTGTCAGCAATTCAATAAAGGCAATAACTAGTGTTTAACCTACACATTCAGTACTGTTTCCATAGGTAATATTTTAAAAGGCCTTTAAGCTTAACTTTGCCACATTCTTGCACTTCATGACTAGCAAAGAAGTTTCACAGAAATTGAGCTTAACTTGAGAAAAGCAAGCCAGACCATTCACAAGTTCTTAAAAGTTCATCTTACCACAGTAACTAATCAATTCTAAGCTGATATTAAATATTTGATTTCAGCCCATAGAGTCAAGGTCCAAAGGAGCTTCATTTGTTTAGGCACAGATCCAAAGAATTATTTCAACTGAATTTAGGTACACAGGTCAAAACTGCTGCAGAACCCCAGCGAAACCAAACCTCTCTTTGGGGACTTCCTAAAAGCTCTGGCAGACAGCCACATCTCCATTCTACCTGCAGCTCCCTCTTTGAGGGTTTCAGCACTGCAGATGGGGAGAACCACTGCCACCTGCTTGCACTGCTATTTCAGTACACTGGGTTCACTAGGGATTGCCTAAATCACTTTGACCAAATGACTGCTGAATCCCACACAGCTTACCCTGAATTGGTCCTCAAGGAAGGAGATGTAAAACTTTTGGTTTCGAAGTTTTACAGTCAGTTACTTGTTCCATGCTGAAACTTACAGGGCAGGCTCAGCAATCAGAGCTGCTGTTGACGTGTACTACACAAGCCAACGAGAGTTCTAGTCTACACTGGATGACCCAAATTCATTTCTACAGTGCATGTATTTCACCTGCTCAACTACATAGCTTACAGAACTCAGCAATATTGGCAGTTTCTCCAGGATACCATAAGAATTCACAAGACAATAGTTTGTCTTGTGACAAGCTAAATGGTACCAATGAAGTTTACATAGTACCAAATCTATTTTACAGATATCTTGAACTGCAAATCTTGCATCTACATATACCAGGCTAAGTTCACTTCAAAGATACAATGCATATACCAAAAGAGTACAAATTATTTGTTAAAAGTTGTCTAAGACCAGGTGAGTTTTACCCTAAGGCTAGCAATACAGAATTACAAAGAACGCATTCTTACTTTCAGTTTCATGATTACTTAAGTATTACCTCAGTGCAAGTTTGAGGCTGGCTTACTCAAAGTCAGCACTGACAAGAGACTGAATCACTGCTTCATGGCTTCATAACAGGTTTTACCACAAACCCTATGATAACCCACATTTCTATTGTCAGACAGTTGAATACTTGGTTTGGCATGTTACTTCACTTGGATTTATAAAACAAATGTCTGAACATGTTGAAGATTGCACAGGAGATTTCTGAAGACATTCTAGGGATCTGATGTTCGAAAGCAAGCTTCAAGAAAGCAAGTTGCTGTCAGTCCTCCAGCCTGCCCAGGTCTCTGAATGGCAGCACTGTCATTGAGCACATCAGCTGCTGCTCCTCCCCGTGGGGATGTTTACAGAACTAGTTCCAGTATGGATCCCTGTTGTATTCTGTTCGTTACCAGCATTTGTGTAAAGTATTAAACACTCTGCACCTGATCATCCTGGCAGTTTTTATTATTATTACTTGAAAATTATCTAGTTATTTGTCCATGCAGAGCTTAAAATCCTTGGACATAGAAATATTGCAGGAAATAGCATGAAAAACCTTGGTAAAGTTAAGATAAATGACACCTACTGCCCTCCTGTTATCCACAAAGCTACTTATTTCACCATAAAAAAATACTTCCTAGCCTATAACATTAGAAGCTCTTGCTTACCAGAAAAAGGACGTCTTTAACTTCATTGGCAGCTAAAATACAGCTTTAAGGAAAATTGGCATTGTAATAGCTACGCGGCTATCTACAGAAGCACCACAAGAGGGCAGCAAAAGCTTTCTACACTTAGAAAGCTGAGTCTCGCACGGCTAGTTTTGAGCACCCGTTCATACTGCTCAGACAGGCTCTGCTCTATCGACCCACATCAGACAGATCAATGTCTCACACAAAACTAAGATATCAGACCCAAATTCTTCAACAGCTGTCTGTGATGGTAGAGCTTTCCTGAGGCAATACCTGCACACAGCATTAGAATACAGCATTACATGACACAGTTCAGTTTCCAGAGTTTATTTCACTGGCTTGGTTTTACAGAGAGTAAAAGGAAGTTAAGATGAAGAGTAACAGAGTTACTAATACCAATTTATTGCTTGTTTTGTTACAGTACACTTCATATAAAATGGGATTTAACAGCATTTTACCCCAGAAGACTGCATTAAAACTTAACACACCAGTACTCACGAGCTGCTAAGCTTCATGGCAAGTTTTCAAGGGGCCACAAAACTAACAATTTTTACAGCTGGTTTTGGACCCCAACAGCAGTCCTGGAGCTAGATCCCTAGCAAGGTTAATGGAGCTACACAGGTAAGTGCCACAAGCCCATCAGTAGTAGTATGTAGTTATGAGCAGGAACCCTATCTATGGAGTAACTGTTCCAGACTATCGTTTTCTTATTCCTTCAGGAGAGCTCCTTCCCTACTACAGTCCCAGAACACAGTAGCTGACAAGCTAGTAACTTACTCTTACACCTTATTTTGTACACTCAAGCTACCTGAAGAGTTTTCTAAATCTCCTTTCTAAGTAGCCTGAAGTGTTTCCCCAGCTAATACTCAAAATGATATAAAGCTCCACACTGGTCCCGACCTTTCTTCGCACTCCTTCCCAATCTTTCATCAGAGGCTTCAAGTCTTTAAGATGTATCTGATTTTCCTACAGTATGCGCTCACCACTTTCACATGAGTAAGAGCACTAAAAACCCTCAACAGGGAGTAGAAGCTACCACTAAACCTCTACCCACCCTTAAAAAGAAAACCCTGGGGCTATAATTACTCAAGCAATTTTTCCAGTAGACTTTCTTGCCTTATAATACCTGAAAATAACTCCTTGCTTGTTCTACTAGCAAAATAAGATTTCTACTATCAGGGCAAGAGGCAAAGGAGAACAAAAGCAAAGAATAAAACCCTGTTTTAGCAGGAGACTCACTATCATCTCATAGCCAGGAAATAACCACCTCCAGAAAAAAAGTTTTATTAAAAAACAAACAAACAAAACTTCACATCCCTCATATACTGAAGTTCTTCTTTCTCATTCTTTAACTTTAAAGCCAGCCTACAGACAACAAACATGAGTAGTTAAGTCTTACAGTAAGACAATCTTAATAAAGGGTCTTCAAGAACACTAGACTTTAAGTTCTGCATTCAAGTATCAGGTAATGTCAAGCCATTCAATTTTTGTTGATAAAAAGAAACAGAAAGCTAACCATGGAAACAGGAAAGATACAATAAAAAAAAAAAAAAAGCTTTAACTACTGCACCCATTCTCAACACCTAGTCTACTAACATGATTCAAAATACCCACATTTACTTTCAGATCATTGCAGCCACTTCCAGGCTTCCTCTAAACTTAAACACACATCTCTAACATGCTTCTATTTTAATAAAATCTCTTTACTTACTGTTTCTAAAGCTATTACCATTTTTGCTTTCTTTCTGTTGAAGACCTCTCCACATCCAACCCCTCTGCAGAAAAAAAGGAATAAGGCTTCACTGCTGCCTTATGTAGCCCAAAGAGAGACAGGTGACCCTGGTTATCAACACCTCCAATTCTGGTCTTAAAGGGGCCACCTTCTTCCTAATGCAAAAGCTTTGCAGTGGTCCTTTATCACCTTTTGTCTTTAGACATGATCTTTGCAGACTACACTTTAAACCCTCACTCAAAAATCTCAGCACCCAGATTCACAAATTGTCCTCAGCCTATCAAGAGATGAACTGTTCTCTCAAAAGACAACAGAGCAAACCTTTGCCAAAAAAAATAAGTAAAAATTGGTTACTGCCAGCAATCCCCTAAAAAAAAAAAAAAGGCAAAAAAGCTTTTTCAGTTTCTTAATGAAAACAGGATTTAGTCAAAAATGCTTTTTCAGTAAGTTCAGATTTTAAAATGTTTTCCTCTCATACTGCCTATTTCATGGCAGACTTCCCTTTAGTACTATCATTATGGTTTTATCAACTAACAGTGTGCTTCTGGCTGTTATTGTGGCAAGCAGAGAACCAAACTACAGATGTAGGTGTTTGAGGAAACAGCAGTGCAAGCAGCATTCTGATATCCTAACTGCAGGATTGCTCAAGTTACATCAGTAGTTTCCAACTGCCAGGCAAACTGCGAGGACTTACCACTCAGAGTAAAACAGTTTGGCTGCCAAGAGATTTCCACGTTACAAAATAGGTTGCTTGTAAATATAATTAGCAATCAGATTTTTATTTGTGGTTGTTTATCACAATATTCCATCTCTTTCCGATCCAGACCCTTGGATGCAATTGTTCCCCCACACACAGTCAAAAGAATTCAAGTTTGTGCTAATCTAAAAAGATTTATAACCATCGCCTGGTTTACATCTGCCTCTGCAAGGCCGTGAGAGAAACCATCTGCCCCTACGTACTTACTTTGCATCTGCAGTGTTTCACATCTGCAGGTGTAGAGCATAGCTGCTCCTTGCAGGAGTTCCCGTGTATATTTCAGATCAAACGTATCTACAAACAGCCAGCCAACAGCACAACAAAACAAAGCAGACCTCCCCAGTTTGAACTATATGGAAACCTATGACTGTAAATATATCCAGAGACATGACATGAGCTTACCCTCACCCTGCAGATTTGTTACCAGCTCCAAAAGTAATCTACAAGTGTTTTGTTCCACATTCGTGCAGCAGGTTATAAAGGCAATGCACCCAGCAGCCAGAAGACATCAACAAAGGCCCAGTTTGCATGGCACTGCAAGTCTTCACGTGCATCACAGATTCCTACCAGGCTTCTAGGGAGCGTCGACAGCGACATATGAAGAGTTGCTCTAATAGTTGCAATCTGTGCAGGCAGTGGCTTGTTGCTTTCCCAAGTCACACAGAGTGGCTACAGAGAAGGATCAAAGCAGTCACTGTGGCAACAATGGAATCTCAGCAGCTGATTCAATGCATGTGAACTTCATTCCAGTCCTGACCTCAATACCCCTACAGCAACTTCCATGGATAATCAAAGTACAGGAAACCAGGCAAGTGCAGCAATCAATTTCCTCCGTTGTTTTTGTCTTGGAAAATTTTGTCCCACACCCAGACAGGACAAAAGATGAGTGTCCTTGTTCTGCAGAGCACAGGACTTCTCCTTCTATAGACTACAATGTGTTACAAGGCACGCAAGTGGTGAGTCCTAAGGCAGAATGAACTGCTATAGCTCTGTGGGAGTCCAGAAGAAAAAAGTGCATGTGTTCTAACTCTATTGTACATGGGACATCTATAAATAAAGGAGGGGAGGGACACAGTATTCTGTGTCCACCCTTACCAAACCCAGTATTTTAGAAGAGTCACCTGCATGTTTTGATAGATCAAGGCCTTGCAATTACCTTGTGAAGGAACAGTGGTGCTGAGAAAACAAAGATCTCATAAAATGTATAAAGCTGGCTAAAATTATGATTGTTTGAAACACTAGTAGCACTTCTGGATGGTGATATAAAGTGACAGAAGTTTAGATAAATGGAAAGAAAATATTTAGCACTGTGCAAAAACTTTGTAACAGTGATCCCCAGAACTGATGAGATATTGATAGGTTTAAGAAAATGAAGCCTAAAACAAAAATCTACATTTAACTCTGTACATTTAAACAATCATTGTTTTCCAAATTTAAGAGGTTTGTGAGATTCAATATCCTTTTCAACAACAGAATAACCAGTCCCATGATCCCATTTTCAGTCATTCATGTGATTTATCATTTTAAGCCTGTGTTTTCAAATTATGACATTACCATCCAAACTATCTACAGCTGAAAGCCCTTCACGCTGTTATAATTGCATCAATAGCTTTATTAAGGAAGTACTATGATTGGCTGGCTAATTGTACTAAAAGGATAAAGGTTGCCTTTATTTTAAATAAGTACTTCTTTACAGAGAATAGAAAAGTGGAGGCATATGTGTTTTGTTTTAGAAATGACTAGAACAAGAAAAAAAAACACAAAACAACAGGTATGTTTATTTTTCAAGCTGTTTTCTGTTCATCATGAAAGGAAAAAAATATGGAAGAAAAACCTATAGGGCTGGCTAAAAGAAGAAAGCTTGTATAAGAACTTTAGCATAACTGTTAAAAGTAGTCTTACTGAACATTCGGAGAAAGATTAAAGTTTTAGCCATGAAGGAGGGTGGGTGGGGGGAGACTATTAGAAAGCTAAAATAAATAACTTGCTTAAAGGCTTGTCTTCTGCAGTAATGGAGAACATAAACCCATCTTATGCTTCTGTCTATATAAGCTTAATTGAGCTATTTAGAAATCCTAAAATCACTGTATTACAACATACAGTTATGTAACTGAACTACATAAGAAATCTGATATTGGCTAGAGTGATTAAAAACTCATCTTAAAAGATATTCTAAATATATAAGCAACAGGTTGCAGAGAATTAGAAGTACATCCCTAGTTCTCTTCTGCAAGCTGCACAAGAAGCTGAAGGATAAGATTTCTCATATCCCTTTATGTATACTCCTATAGTCTTTCTAGGCATAATACTGAAGTGTAGGCAACTCTGGGAATTTTCTTGCACTCCTGTAAATCTTAGTTTAGTCCTTAGGTAAACCAATCTTTCTGAGGCCTTCTCACCAAGGGCTATCTAACCACTCACCTAAAGAGCTTTCTCTATTTCTATGCTGCTACTGATAAAACACCAGGCAAGCAAGCCCTGCTTCCAGTGTTCTGCTCCAGTCTCCTTCTCCAGGGAAATGGCTCTGGTTAGAAATAGTCCTGTAACAGCTCTGTAGCTCAAGACTTGTTAAGTTACCTCAATAATATGCATGCTAAGTGTTTTGCAGCTGCTACTTATAGATTTCGATCTTTAAATCAATATTTGGTATTCAGGGTACTTTGTTTTGGATGATTGAAACAAATGTTATGCAAAAGCAAAGGGGAAAGTTTACAGTTAAGTTATAAAGCCCTATGTGCTGTGTTAGCATATTCAAGGAACCCACTTGGGAAAATGGCTTTACATGGTGTGTCTGAGGCTCCGGTAGCCCTGTCGGGTGTCCACCTTAATTTACCTTTGAAAGGCTGGGGTTCTCCTTGTGCTCCCTGCGAGTGCTTGGACTTCAACGCTAAAACTGCTGATGCCATCACCAGGGCAAATTAACCGAAATCCCCGTCAATCCCTGGAGAGGGAGAGTGTCTCAGCCGACTAAGAAGCTACGTGGGGATGGCTTCTGTTAAAGCAGCCCCAAACACCTCAGCACCTCAACGAGCCGCCGGGCGCGGCACCTCGCCC
>VXAA01007856.1:0-10170 GCA_013399115.1 Anseranas semipalmata
GGCTCCTTTCTAGTGACCCCGGTCTCACCCCCATGAAAATGAAGGGAAGCTGGAAATTCTTATATACTACTTTATGAAGGAGAGCAGTCTGACTTCAGCCTGAGTTAGTGGAATCTTACCTGCAGCAGTCATTCATCTGCAGAGCAGTGTTTCTAGGCATCAAGGCATGAACGACTTTCAATGAGCCTATTAAGTAGAAGAAAAAGAGACTGTTTCCCTATTACAGGAACAAAGACATCCCCAAGAATCAACAGTTTTTAGTTATCTTCCCCCCCCCTTTTTTTTCAAAAATACACAATGTTCTATCCTCAAGTACTCTGATGTACTTTTCATACACTCCACTGGCGTCAAGAGTATTCAGAATATCAGAATTCTGCCAGAAAAATTAACTGTCTTGAGTTACACAACTGTTTAAGACTAACTGAGGAACAAAGAGCAAAAAGGACAGAGTTTCAGCCTGTTCTCAACTGCTGTGCATATGTCTTACTTAATTTCTTTGCACTCCAAACAAACAAACAAAAAAAGTAACTTCTTCCTCACAGGGCAGCTGATACCTTCCATTCCCAGTGTGGCTGTTTGGAATACGCTGGGAATCAAATTAAAATAGGTACTCACATTTATAGTTTGGATCTTCTGGTCCTAAATGCTAGCCCCTGCCTAGAGGTGCTAAGATTGATACAAGATTTGAGAGGATCTTATTTGCACTTTCCTAATTTTAAATCTTCCCAGTGGACTATACAAGCAGCCAAGAACTGAGAGAAAAGTAGACTTTCTTTGGCCATGCCCTGTGTGGGCTGAATTTCCAAGTGACCCAAACCTATGGCTTTTTCACATGGGCAAAGTTGTGCAAAAGGGCCCCAGAAAGACCTGAAAAGCAAATTCCTGTTTTTTGTTTTTTTTTTTCCTCTTCTTTTCCTGCCAGCTACCTAGGGGAATTAATACATCCTACACACCTATTAACATATTAACATAAATTTCCAACATTGTTTCTAGCTCCAGACAAATTTTTAATTACAACCCACTATCTCCACGAAGAATCCATCAATGATGAGAACTCAGAAAGAACAGCCTCTTGTTCACTTAGAAAGCATTACAGGTTGCATTCAGACAAATTACATCAACTTTCTTCTCACTTAAAGTTGATGAATGACTTACTTATGTAACAAGAAAACTGAGGGAGTATACCATCTGAGATTTCTTTGTTATCAACACCTGTAAATCACAACTTATACATAATGCTACTACCATATCTATTATAATATTCAATTTTGCATTATGGATTTGATGGGGACTACATCACCCCATTTCTGAACAAGGGGTCCAGAATGTTCACCACTTCTCACAATGCCTTTCTATTTTTTATAATAGGAATTACAGCATTTGCATACAAATTCCATTCATCACTAGTGTGAACACTTTCAATATTCAACAGTTTACAGAAAAAACAGAATAGCTTCATAAGTGCAATATGGTCTTCCATGTCAAACTACAGGTTGCTACAGGCATTATTGCTAATTTGGGCTTCATTTTTTTTGAAATACCGAGCATTCAAAACTTGCGTTGAAGTCATAAGAAACTGAAGGTAAATCAGCACCACAGTAAATCAGGCCTGAAATGTTATTAGATGTATTACCAAGAGAACTTGTGCAACTCTCAAGGCCTAGATTCTATCCTCAACATGACACTGGCCTGCTGGAGAGCCTTCAAGGAGTAATTTCATTGCCTATGACTTGGTTTCTCCATTAATATAATGGACCTAAAGGGTATTTAGCTCTTTGGAAACACTTTTTGATTTGCTGATGAAAACCATTACAAAAATCAATCATGTACACCTCCTGATTCTGTATTTGCACAATAAGGATCTAACTAGGACTCAAAGGTTCTATACCAGTGAAAATTGAATATGATGACAGTAACCACCAGGAAGAGAGTTCATCAGGACAGGTGCTAACTGATCATCAAAAACATGATGTAAAAGCAAACCCCAACAGTCAGAAATTTAGGAGTCCCTGTGTGTTAGAGCACTAAAAGTGGAAAAACTCTTTACAGAATCAATCCATTCTCTCCTAATAGTAGCAAAGTTCTTTTAGGTGGTCTGTCATCCTGTCCAAACCTGCTTAGTTGTTCCATGTTGTTCAAAAATCCTGTTTTTCAATGGCCCTTGGGCTGACTCCTTAGCAGGTCTTTATACGTAAGGCAGATAAAAATTAGATAGCAACAGGTCTGTTGCTAAATAACCTGGTCTGGACTTGAAACTGTGACCTTCTGTATAACATTTTATATCTCAGTCAGATTAGCAGTTCTCTTTATCCTGTGTCTCAGATGTAAAAGTAGTATTCCTTATACTGGTATTCCTTCATCATTGCATTTTTTTTTTCTTGAATCTGACCTCATTACATACCCTCAGCAAGATGGCTGTCTTTATAAAAATGCTCTGGAGACAGCATCTAGCCAAGACATATATTGATAACGGAGTATTTGTATGTGCATAATCAGACCAGTTGAAAGGTAAACACCTACAACTAAGTAGTATGTGGATACTTTTAAGTCTCTAAATACTAGCAGAGAACTAACAAGCTGCCTTATCTCCTTATTACTGGTCTGCATTTTGCTTTACTAGATGAAAAGCCCTTAGAACACACTGTTGCAGATGCTGTACCCCCTTAATCAAGTATATTTATTGTACTCTGTATAACAGTGGTTATCTTATGAATATCTGCAGATCCAAGGATTACTTTTTATTGGAGTAGAAGAGCCCTGCAAATTCATGCATGCTATAGAACAACCAACATACAAGGAAATTATAAATGAAACCCTACCCCTTAGGAGACTACAAACCAAAAATTAATACTGTCAAAGTCACTACCACAACACAGCAGAGTACAGACCCTTCAGGACAACTTGGGATATCCACTAGAAAATGCAAGAAGAAGGTTCTGGAGAATCCTTGGAAATTAAAAAAGAAAATTCAGGGCTGAACCTACTCAATTTCCAATTAAGTTTAGTGTTATACATACTGGAAAATGTTGTACACAGCCAGACCAAGGAAGATTTTTCAGTGTAGACTTAGACTAAATAACACGTGAACCAGATTCAATAATGTAATTTACTAAATGTAGTGATTTCTCAATTCTAAACCAAGCCAAGTATAGCATCTCACTGAAGCTGATATTCAGTCTTATTTTTAAGCTTCCTTATTTCATTCACAAGATATTCCTGTACAATAATTAGCAAAATATTTTTTTCAGTCTTTTTGCAGTGACAAAAAAATGATTAAAGTGTACATGCCCAATCTTCTCCATAAAATTTAGGAAAGTGCAGAAATGTCTGTGGATTAGAACAGAAAAGTTATTGCAACAGGATAGTCCAAACGTGGCTCAAGAAAAAACAACCAGCTGGTGTCTTTTTTCCTCCTCTCTGTTTTCACCCCTCTGTCCACACAGGCAGATGTATGCATAAAGAGGGAGCCATATGTTTTGCCAAAAAAATAATAATAATAATAAAAAAATAATTTCTCTCTGCATATGTTTTGTGTGTACACAAGCAGTGTGTGTGAACATAATTAAAAAGTGAGACTACACTTTCTATTTCAGTAGATTCACAGGGATGACAGGAGATTACCATTACAAAGGTCAACGAAATTCTTAGCCACAGAGAAGGAATAAGAACATTTCCATGACTAAGCATTAGTATGTTGTTAGTTCTGTTTCTCAAATATTTAGGTTGGGCTAGTCCTGCCACTAAAGCTAAAACAATGTTATCCTCAAAGGATGTATTACAATTTTTATAGTGTCCGGGTCTTGAGTACCCTACCCAGGGATTTAGCTGCCTGTGCTCAAGGCCAGCTTTGATATAGTACAGTTATGTGGCCTTGAATGAAACTGCTATAGAAAGTAGCCTTGAATGAAACTGCTGTGGAAAGACCTGTGTCAGAAAAACCTGTTAGAAGCCTCCCCCCTTCTCTCAATAACTGCATTTGAGTTAAGACTCTTGACCATTGTCCTTGCCTGGACTACACTGCAGCTTGTCTGGCCATATACCTTGCTGATCTGAACCCTGACCCTGACTTGTCCTCCTGGCTTGTCCTTGGACCTACCTCATCATTACAGATGTGTCGGGTGATCACTTAACTGCTGGCTGAACCTGACTACTGTTACCGTTTTGCTCTCCCTGTTTGGCACTGCCATACTGCATTCCCTGCCAATGACATCACTGCCCCTGCCTACTTTGCTGTCACACTCAGCTTCTAGCTCACCTCCCTTTGTGGAACATTCTTACTCCTCCCTGACATGTGTAAGTCTTACAAGAGAATCCCATAAGAGAGACAAAGGCTCCAAATTGTTTACAGTGAGACTGCGGAGCCCAAGTTCTGGTAACTAACCACTCCTGCAATTATGTTGAGAGATATTTTTGAAGATTATAACCCCTACTTGCAACTTTCTTTGGGTCCTGTGTAGCTAGTAACATTCAGGTCTGAGTGAAGCGACTACATATGAACCTAACAAATCTAGAGAGGATGAAGGATAAACATACGAATAAGTCCTTCTTTTTTACTATTTAATAAAGAAAAGGTGACAGATAAAAATGTCAAAAGAAATGAAGAGCAAGAAAGAAAAAGATCGCTGAGATTGAACTCTCTGCTTTTCAGTAGGGAGAAGAACAAGAGGTATCCTCAAAAACACATGCACTTTATTCAGTATTGCTTTTCATTGTACTTTAGTAGTAAAACCTCTGGGCCATGCTCTCTCACAAAGGTATTTAAATTACATTTATTCCCTCATGATCCCTCTTAATGAGTATTATCTTAAAATATAAACACAGGGTGATTTTGTAAGTACAAGAAGACATCATGAAGCAAGTGCATGATAACTGTGAAACATTGCTTCATAGCTGGCAGGAGAATTCTGCTCCAAATTTCACCTTCTCTTTCCCCTAGTTAAAGAACAGCAATGTTGTAGCATGAGAGTACATTAATCAATCGGGAAATTCTTCCCGTGTTAGATAATTCTATGCTACTGATGCTGCACTACCACTACTTATAAGAAGGTTAATGGAAACAGGTTTAGTCTAGATTGCTCCTAACAGCGATTGCTAATGCCTAAGAAACCAAGAGCCTTTCCCTTATTAATACTACCAGCACAAGAATTAGGCATGATAAATGACTGAAATACTTTGAAACTATCCCACAGAGGGTGGGCAGTTCCAGGCAGGATCAGAAGCTACCAGGACATGAAGTGATACCATACACATACCTTATATGGCAACATGAAGGCAAGGGGTAAGGTGTCAATCATATTTCTGATTCCAAGTTCAGTATCATAACTTCTAGGATTCTACTACAGAAGAACTGCCACACAAGATCAAATGTTAATTCCCTGCTACTCCAGTAGCTTGCCTTTGACAACCAGCCAAAACTAGATGCATCCAAAGGAAGCACAAAAAGCTAAACGCCCCCATGAAAGTTAATTAAAGACTGTCAAGTGACTGCCTAAAGGCAAAGATCAGATTAAGTCACAGAGCAAGCGAGACTTGCTTTTCTCTGATATTTGACCAGTGTGTAGTTTTATTACACAGAAGCCCAAATTCTCTTTGAATCTCTTTGGTGTTGATATCGTCTTATAGCAGTCAATTCCACAGCCAAAGTGTGCACCATGATAGCAGCATTTTGAAAACTTTTGGGGTTGCAAGTGTTTTGCATATTTATTTGCCACATGCCGTGAAACAAGATGAAGAGAAACTACAGATTTGCTTCTCTCTAAAGTTTCATTATTTGCACTCTGTTACAGTGTTATTTATTCAACTCATTTAATTTAATTACTTAACTCATTCCTAGGAAAAACAGAACCAGTCTTCTCAGGCTCTTCACACCTGCTGTATCTCTTTGAAGCAAAGAACAGAGCAGACCTTCTCCTTCTGTGCCAAAAGTAGAAGAAGGATCCTCCCTTTGTCTGTGAAGTAAAAGTCTTTTATCCACCCTGTTCCCAATACAGATAAAGCTCAAGCATTAAGACAGCACAGTGCAAAGATCAACCTATCACCTCACTGAGACAAATTCTCTGTCAATCATGAGCAGTTACAACTGCAACAGCATCAGCCTCTGCAATTTACCACTCCAAAAGAGTCAAAGCTAATAGACTTATTTTGAGCATAAGCAAGTGATCACCTTCAATTTTTAAAGGACAGCAGCTTAAAAAACAAAACTGAAAAGCGAATTATTAAGTTAATCTATATGAAAATGGTATCACAGACAGTTCCCTGCTCTTTTCATGCAGTAAAGCTGTTTCTTCTGCTGACATACTCTACTGCTGACACTCACTGAAACTACAGAGAACTTTCACAAAGGATTGGAAGCTTTATATCAAGGTCATGTGACCACCTCTCTGCTGAAACCAATATATCAAAGCAGGCAGCCACTAGCCTGAGAGCAGAGTGCACCATCTATTTTCACATAGGACTTACTGTGTCTCTTGGCAGAATTCTGTTCTATATTAAGTAGGTGACATAAATTAAAGCAATGAAACCCTGGAAGTTGAGTCTCTCTCTGTCTCTCTCCCCTTTCACTCCCCCCACCTTCCCCTCTGCCTCCCTCCCTTCTCCCTCCATCCCTGCACCCAGAGGCAAAATGCCAGCAAAATGAAACCTCTCCTTTGTCAGAAAAACATATGCTGAACAAGCATTATCTCGGTCTTTCTCGGTCCTTTACTCCAATAAAGAAAGGGTACAGTAAAATAAAATAACTTCTAATAATGAAGCTCAGCTTCATTAATAACTGAAATTAAATGCTCATAAATTATAATCACTGAAACCATGGAGAGGCTAAACTGATCAAAGGAAGAAATAAGCCTCTGTAGCAATACATATTTCAAAATGCCATACTCAAAAATACTACTTTGTGCTAACATACTACTGATCAAGGATTCTATCTGCCTGAGCTATGAACTTTCAGAAAGATTTAAAAAAAATCTTTCTCAATCCTAAACTGGCATGAGCGAGAGAGAAAAAAAATCAGAAAAATTATACTGCAGAAAGAATAATACAAAGCTCTCCAGAGGGAGCAGTCTACACTCATTCAATCTCAGAGCAGAAATATGTTTTTTTCAAAGAAAAGTGTTTTTGTTTTTCCTCATCATTTATTTAAAAAATTAGAGTCATCTCATAAAAATGTAGTTTTAAAATTGGGATACTGACAAGGAGCTTAGACTTAACATTCAATCTAGTAATAAAACAGACAGACTGAACGAGAGAACAGAAATGTATTAAAGTAACATTCAATAAAGACAAATAGGAAGTGATTCACAGTGATTATTCCTTTCTAATGGACAAAAACAAAATAGCGGTTAACTGATTTGGCAGCTGTTCCACATGGACAGATCCCATTGTCAGATTGGTCAGACTGGGCAGTAAACTGAATACTTAATTTGGATGTCAAGATGATAATCTTCCCAAAATGGAAAGTGGCATGTGGCACAGCAATATCAGCTGATGACATACACTGAGAGTTTATTTACTTATTTATTTTAACATAACCAAACCCATTAGGGTGGACTGTTTCTTTAAAGCTTAAGGCAAATGCGTGGCTAATGGTTTTTCATTCCCTCTTACCCACCAAAAGGTAGACGACTTCTGTTTCTGATGTAACAGACTCACTAACATAAGCTGTGGCTGTGGCTGGCAGTTTGGCTTCCCAAATCCCATACCTGGAAACGTCAGCCAATATTTCTTACCTAAAATATTCCTAAACATGAAAATTAATGCAGCAGTACAACTAAACTTACACTTAGTTATTGTATGAGTCTATATTGCTTTACCCCCTGACCTTTCCTAGCTATTCACATATTATTTACGCTCTAGTCTTGATGTTTTACTTTTCTTAGTGAAATGTGGCAAAAGCCCTGATATTAAGAAAATTATATTTTTTATTTATTTTTCCTTAAGCAAGTCTCTAATTCTTTAAATTAAGCTAACTGTATGCTTTGTGATGAGTAATGCCAGTGAATATGGGGTTACAATAACACAACAAATTTAGACAGGAGAGATGACATGCACAGCTGAGAGGTCTACTCAGAACATGGAAGGCTTACTAAAAAAAGGAAAGGAAAATCTCATTTACCCATTAGTCAATATAAACAGAATTGGAATCCAGTTTGATCTGGTGCAGAGACGCTAAATTTACAACACACTTTGTCTCACGGAAGTGATGAAAATGGAAATAACAGCAATTTCTATCATAGAAGTGGTAAACAATGAATGCTGGAAAACTGCAGAGAAAGAGTTCACCTTGGTGACCTGAGGGTAAAGGAATCCCATCACTCCATAAAATGGAGGGAGGTATTGAGGATAATCAGGTAACAATTAAGCCTGGATGCTGGGCACATTTTCAGATATCTGTTTTTTCTTAGAATGATAGCAGCATTTTTTCATAGATGATAGACCAACCCCCCAAAAAACAACAAAATAAAAAACAAACAAAAAACAACCCTAAGATGAGAATCCAGGACGCAAACAAGCAAACAACCCAAAGTGTTGGAAGAAGAGAGGGAACATGGGGTCTTTTGATCATATCTTCCTTTAACTCCTGTGCCTCATGGCACACAGTTACCTTTTATCCAAAATTCGAGTCCTCTTTCAACGTCTTCCCAAACAAGCAGCCAAATTCTTCACTAATCCCTCTGCCTGCTCTGATCATCAGGGCGAAGAAAGACACAGTGGCAGAGGTTACTGTATCAGAGTGTCGTCTACCTCCTCACCCTACTGGTGCCTCACCATTATCTCAGCATGGTAGACACCGCTAATTCAAAAGGACATGGGGGGTGGGGGAGAGAAAAGCAGAGTGAAAAAAAGCAGCTTTCAACCTTTCTGTAAACAGCCTGTACAAGCCATTCCTTTTAACTTTGTCACGATTGTCTTTCACTTCCCAAAGTCCATGTCTGATGGTCTTGATGTTTTACCAGATTTGTGGCTGCACTGTCACATGTGAAAAGCTACAGGATGTCTCTAAAATTTCAGCTCCTCTTCTCTCTCATCTGTTGCAACAAGGCCACATGCATGACTGCCTCATTTAACAGTCACAGTTGGGGCTTGGCAGGACGAGCTGGAAAACACTCAACTGAAGGACTTATCCACCTGAAGTTTCCTGTTTGGGTTAGAATGTTGCCCAGCAACCAGAGACCACACTCCATCTGACTCTGTTCACCCTCAAGTAGTATAGACACAAGCTAAGAAAGCACACAAATCCTTTGCAGACACTTTTTCTTCCATGAAGTAAGATGAACACAGTTTAATAAAGAAGGCTTTCCCAGAGAAATTCCCATGAATTTTTAATGCTCCTCTCAGATGTTTAGGTACATTAGATAACACATACAGGTTGTCAGCAATAAATCGAGAATCATTCCTGCAAGGAAATGGAATTACAGCACCATCCAGCCAACAAGAAAATGTAGAGCAAGACAACTAACGCTCTCCCCTCCCGAAGTATTCATGTGTTCAGAGTTTGCATGCAATATAGAATATAGTTAGTGCATAAAACAGAATTTATAAACACACTTATATTCATAATTCACTTAAAATGACACTAGACATACAAATGCATACTCTCAGTGTACAAAGCCCCTTCTTTTATGCAACCATCTCAACTTTCTCTAAAAAAATAAAAAATAAAAAATAAAGGGGGGGGGGGTATATATTTGATTTGCTACCTGGTCATTTTTCCATTCATTTGGATAAGAAGGTAGTACTAACAATGTGATAAGCAGTAAATTTATGTGCAACTTTGAAAGAGAAGAAAATGTTAAGTGTACTGACTCTCCATCTGTGTGTCTGACTGCACTACAGCAGAAATGCTGTTTTCCTCTTCATATATGTATCAACAGCACTGTCACAGCAAGTATAAATAACAGTGGTCAGCATTTATACCACGGCTGATCGGTCTATCTGTGAAAGGAAACAGGATGTCCTGTTTTCAAAACTGAAGAAAGAAGAAGGGAGAGAGCAGCCAAAGAAAAGACTGGAATGGACAAGGCTCTTCTCTGAAGCTGCTATGGTCTTGTCACAGAAAAGCAACAAGTTTGGCCACTTCATGGCAGTAAATGTACTAAGTTGTGAACAAAGTGGTTAAATACAGATGGCAGCACGCGGATAGAGGTACAGAGAAACAGGATCACTGGAAAACAC
>VXAA01011782.1:9568-39681 GCA_013399115.1 Anseranas semipalmata
TTGGCTGCCAGTGAATTAAAGGAGAATGTGTGTTTCAATCAAAATCAAACAGAAAGAAATAACCGTCAAGAGATGAACACCAAGATCCCTGGATTATTCATGTCAGGTTGCTGAGGGTACTACTATGTGTTGTCTAACCTACCCCAGACCTCTCCCTTCCCAGCTCATGGCCCAGGACCCCATTTCAGACCCAAGGGACATCAACCCATACCCTAGCAAGGCCACAACAGGGCCAGTCCCCAGCTCCACACAGCCCAGCCCTGTCTGGCCATGGGCCCTGTCCATCTGGTAGGCCCATGTCAGCCCAGCCTTGGCCTGTCCCTGTCCCCAGGAAGACACCTGATGCCCAGTACTGGGGCTGCCCTGATGTCCCTGGCTGCCCTGCTCCTGGCTGGGCTGGTGGAATGGGCCCTGGCTGCCAGACCCTGCTCTGATGGCTCCAGAGGGAGCCCTCTGATGCTCCCAATTCTCCAGCCCACAGGGGGCTTCCAGCCCTTGCAGCATCCTGGAACTTCAGTGAAATACATATTCTTGTCTAGGGGCTCTGAAACTAGTCCCTAGTTTCACTTTATTTCCTTTCGCAAACTGTTTTATGATGGGGTTCCTGGATTTTGGGCAGACCTGATAAGATTTTTTCTCCTTTGCCTGGAGAATATCCTAGTCCATCAGGTTCTGTTGTCTTCAAGTATGCTAAACCCCAGGCATGACCAAGAAAGTTCCACTGCTATGTTTAGCAAGATTTATACCAAACCTAATGCTCTGTAAAATTGTATGCTACCTTGATTCATACTTGAGTAAAGTGGAAAATAAATTGATACCTTTTGTAGTTAAATCTCATAAGAAGCTATTCTGAACAATAGAAATGTTCAAAGACTGTTTCAAAGAGCCAGAGGAAGAACTACAGATGTTTTAAAGTTCTTTGGTCCTTGATGTAGTGAATAAAGAAATATTAAGAATTATTAATAGAACTGAGCAGGAAATTATTCTCATGTCCTAAAGAAGTTTTCTAGTATTCATGATTTCCCATTACACAATGAGACAGAGTATTAACATCTAATATTTTATGTGTGTGTGCATTTGTAAAAATAAAATAAAAAAGAGCCCTGGAAATTAGGATCCTATTCTGATGGTAGTCATCTATATTTTGTCTTTCAAAGAACTATGTAGGGCATATTCTTTTTATCTAGTGATGACAGGACCCACTTTTTATATAACAGCTAATTGTTCAGAATATTTACCTGAATGAGTGAGAAATGGATCCCATAAGAATAGATTATTTAATTATTTAAACACAGTGGAAAGATTTAGACTGGAGATAGAGAGGACAGGATGCATGCAATACCCACTGCAGAGTACATAGTAGTTTTAACAGAAAAAAAAAAAAAAAGGAAAGTGATGAATTTGGAAGTAAATCTCCTGAAGCGTGAGTGCATATCTAAATATCATCCAATAGGGAAAGAGGAATTCAAGGAAGCAATTGAAAATTGCTTTATGAAAATTTCTGTTTCTTTTGCACATAACAAATCTAAACATTTGAAGATTTTTTTTTTTAATTTGTTTTGAAGTAAAATTTTATAAATGCTGTTTAATAATCTTACTGAATTGTGGTGGTTTAACATTGGTAGGTAGCTCAGCACTACCTGAGCAGCACACTGCTCTCTCACTCCTGCCCCTCAAAAGGACAGGGGGAGAAAATATGATGAATAAAAGTTCCTGAGTTGAGATAGGAACAGGGAGAAGACTCACCAATTACTGTCATGGGCAAAACAGACTCAGCGTAGGGAGATTGATGTAATTTATTGCCAAGTAATATGGCAATACAAGTCAAGTTCTCACAAGAGCAGTGAGAACTAAAAGCAAACTAAAAACACCTTTTCTCATCCACACTCTTCTACCTCCTTCCCCCAAGAAGCACAGGGGGATGAGGTGTGAGGATTGTGGTCAGTCCATAACATTTTGTTTCTGCCTCTCTTTTCCTCACTCTCTTCCCCTGCTCCATCCATCCCATGGGATACAGCCTTTACCAAACTGATCCTATGTGGGCTTTCCACAGCCTGCAGTTCTTCAAGAATTGCTCCAATATAGGTCTGTGACACAGGGTGCAGCTCCCGTCAGGTCACCTGCTCCAGCATGGGCTCCTCTCTATGGGATGCAATTCTGGCCTGGAGTCAGCTCAGCATGAGCTCTCCACAGGCTGCAACATCCTTCAAGCCATTTCCAATATGGTACCTATGGGCTGCAGGGGGACGGCCTGCTCCAGCAGGGGCCTCTCCACGGGCCGCAGGGGAACTTCTGCTGCGGCGCCTGGAGCCCCTCCTGCCCTCCTTCTGCACTGACCTGGGTGCCTGCAGGGCTGTTTCTCACCCCTCTCTCCCAGCTGCTGTTGCTGAGCAGTTTTTTTTCCCTTTCTTAAATCTGCTCTCACAGAGGCGCAAGCAGTGGCACTGATGGGCTCAGCTCTGGTCAGTGGCGGGTCCCTTTTGGAGCTGTTTGGAGCTGGCTCTTATCTGACATGGGGCAGCTTCTGGACTCTTCTCACAAAGCCCACCCCTGCAGCCCACCTATTACCAAAAGTTTGCTATATAAGCCCAATACAGGAATCAAGCAAATCAAATCATGTGACTGGCCTGGTACCATCTGCTTTGGTGAGAGAAGTAGGTATGCTGACAGTTATCCACCCCTCCCCTTCCTTCTCCCTCCCCCTTCTCACCCCCTCTCTTACTCTTTTTTTTGTTGTAGTGGAGATGTATATAGTCTAAAGATCTTTAAATAAATGACTGATTTCTGTTTTCTTCAGTTGTCTTGGATGCTTCACTTTTTTTATATCAGTTATGGATAAGCTTGTGTACCACATTAAATATGAGTTTGCAAGTACTATAAAGGGCCATAGCCTTTGTAGGTACCTGACAGTGCAGCATTTCAGGACTGATCTCAGTTTGCCTTGATTCTGAATTGGTTTTAGTTTGTTTCATCTGTGTCTGTCAACTAAGACTTGGGGCTGGGAGAGTGTCTATTGTGCAGCTTGCAAACTTCAGCTGGGCACCAATGAGAAGGAATCAGGATGTGATGAGAAAACATATTTAAATAAACTAAACAGGCACAAGACTGATGGGGAGAAGGATGAACCCCCTCACTGTGACCATCATGCTCTTGACAGATATCTGTGTTCTGATGACTTGTTGTAACTCACAACTTTCAAGAAAATCTGATGATCTTTGTCACAGAGGAACATTAGAAGGGTGGGTATAACATCACAGAAAAAGGAATAGATATTGGAAAGTTTCTCTGTATAACAATTTTAAAGGTATTACTCATGGGGCATTTTTTTGTGGAATTGGGCTATGAGTATGAGCTTCAGTGTCACTAGTCCAATAGGAACTGTTTGTTCTATTTCAAATAGATTGTTAAAATATTATTTGGAATAATAATGCATCGTTGTCTTCATATATACAGGGTGACCCCTTTTGTCATAAGATTTTGAGTATGACCTTGAACAGTTTTAAGGAGTGGAGGTTAATCCTTAATCATAAGCATTATTTCATATTCATATGACAGAGAATTACAATATCTGCAGTGATGCTGCAAACTGACAGTTTTGGGCAATGTGGCAACATGTTAAAATGCAACAGAAAGCAACAGAAGCACTTCCTTTCTGCTAGGTATTTCTAGTCCTTCTTCAACATTATATCAAAAGATATAATAATTGTTTTTTCTCCCTCTTACTGCTATTTGCTTAATTCATGTATTGTCACCATAGACAGTGTGTCCACCAGTTGTGCTTGTATTACTTGTTGCATGACTTGATATTAGTGCCAAAGAAAATTCACAAGATTTTGCTGACAGGTTGAATATTTTTATTGTTTGGATTGGTTGGAGTAAAGTAGGAAGAAGACAATGTGCTGCAAATGCGGTGTTCATAAGCTGAGCAACTTGTGATCTGCACTCCAAAGACAACTTGAGATCTTGGCACAAGAATTTCATAAGGAGGTGGAGAAGCTCATGTCAAACTTCCACTTCCTGATCCTGTCAGGAATACAGTACATAAACATGCAAGGTTTTTTGAATGCTCTGTGACAACTCTTTGCTTCTGTTGGAGAGTCTAACTAAGGGATACACTCTGTTGCTGACATCTACTGCTTACAAATAAGAAAAAAAGTGGTTGCGGATGGGAAGGCTGATAGAGAGTTTGCTGTAACTGTGATATAACAGAATTTAAGCTCCTGAGGGAGATGAGGAAAGCAAAGACAAGAATAAAAACCCCGGACCTAAGGAAAGCAGATAGAAAGTCTTCTATAGATACACTAGGCTGGATCCTGTGGCACACTGCCTTGAATGGACCCAGGAGATCCGGTTGATGTTCCAGGACAACCTCCCAAAGGCACTAGAACATTCTATCCAACATGCATAAAATTGAGTAGGCATAGCAGGAAGCCATCCTGACTGAGTTAAATGCCAAAAATAAGCATATGGAAAAAAGAAAAGAAAAGAAAAGAAAAGAAAAGAAAAGAAAAGAAAAGAAAAGAAAAGAAAAGAAAAGAAAAGAAAAGAAAAGAAAAGAAAAGAAAAGAAAAGGAAAGGAAAGAAAAGAAAAGAAAAGAAAAGGAAAGAAAAGAAAAGGAAAGGAAAGGAAAGGAAAAAAAGAGAGAGAGAAAGAAAGAAGAAGAAAAGATAACAGGAGAAATATAGAGAAAATGCCCAGAAACGCAGGGATGGAATTAGAAAGGACAAAGCTCAGCCAAAATTACAAGCAGTGAGGGATGTGAAGGGCAACAAGAAAGTCTTCTATAGATACACAGCAGAAAAAAAAAAAAAAAAAGATCAAGGAAATTGTTGAGCAATCAAGAGATGAAGAACATGGAAAAGGTTGAAGTAATCATTGTAATCTTTGTGCCAGTCTTTACTGGTAAAAGCTGCTAACACATCTCTCAGACTTCCAAGCCTGAAGAGAGAACTCAGACAGAATTCTTACTTACTACAGAGGAGGTTCAAAGTGGTGACCATTAAAACAAATAGGACATACACAGTTCAATGATACAAGGTTGGATGTATCTGAGGCTGTTGCATCCAAATTTAACAGCTAGTCTTAAGTGGTTATATGCACAGTGTTTGTCAAAGGGTTTAAATGTTTTTCCCTACCTTCCTTCAAAATATAGTTTCCTCTAACATGAGAATCCTGCTAGAGAAATCTCATCTCATTAGGATATAGACCTTTCTAGCAGCATCACAAATGTCTTCATTGGTCCAGCTAAGTCATACATTGCTTTTGTCATGCTCTAAAGCTGTTTTTTTCTCTGGGTTGGATTCAAACTGATCAATAAATGTCCATCTGCGTTTATAGCTCAAGGGTCTCTGTTTTCTGCCTGGGTATTTACTTTCAGCCTCAGCTATCATCCTATGATTGTTTATTTTACATCTTTCAGAAGAGGTAACCTCTCAACGAAGTCTTCTGAGATGTGGTTTACTGACAGCGTCAGGACATTTTAATTGTCTGGCACACACCTTGCTCTAGACTTCCTAGGTTTCTCAGCGTTCATGGAAACTCATATTATTCATGCAGTGTAACATACTACAACAATGGTAAAAGAACATACACAAAATACTTTTCTATCCACTTATTATTAACAACTATCTAATTACTGATGTGCATTTGAATGTTATTCTTCTCATGTTTAATAGTTCTGAGAAAGCCATCTGATGTCACTGCAATCCACTCGTACCATTTTGAAGGTGCTGACAACCAGGACAATCTCTAATCTCTGCAAAAATGCAAAGTCATGCCGAGGTTCAAAAAGACTCCCAGAACTAGAAGCCATGTCCAGGTTAAAGTGGCTGGAAAAAAGCAGCTTGGATTTACCACGACCAAGCCATGCTTGAAGATCCTGGTTTCCTTCTGTGATGAATTTGCCTGCATCTATGGACAAAGCAAGAGCAGTGGATGTCATTTGCTTTGACTTAGGTAAGGCCTTGCATAGCAACCTTCTAGTCAAATTGGTGAGATATGGTTTTGATAGATAGTCTGTAGATGGGAAAGTGAAAAATTGGCTGCACCACCAGCTTTTAAATGTAAATGTTTTAAAATCTATCTGCCAGCCTGTTGTGAGTGGTCTGCTTCAGGGATCAATACTATTTAATGTCCACACTAACAATCTGGGTGATAAGGCAGAACAGAGTGGCAACTGCTTATGTGCAACAGGTCCTTTTTATCCTTCCTCTTCTATCTTCCCCTCCTCTTTTTTCCTCCTCATCCTTGCTTTTCCTCACCTTTGATCCTTCCCCTAAACTCCTTAATAAATTTTGCCTAGTCCCAACATCCTCCTTCAAACATCTGTACTATTTATGTTCCTCTGGATTCCCCCCTCTTTTCATTTACAAATCCCAGACCTGCCCTCTTCAAAGCTGTGCCTGGAGTTTCTTAATGGCCCACCAATTAGTGGCTATAGAGTTTTGGCCTTCGTTTTTGTCTCCTTTATCACTTGCTTATCAGATTTCTGTGTCTGTGTGATTTGTTTGTCTGTGCTTCTTAATTTCCATTTGGAAAGGTTATTTGATCTAATAACCTTAACGAACCTGATGTTCTCAAGTCCCACACACTTGGCACACTTGACCTGCTAGGGAAAAGCTTTTTACAAAAGGACTCAGTGATCATGGTGAACAAGAAGTTGAATATGAATCAGCAGTACAATTCTGTGACACTGTTTGCCAACCACATACTGGGCTACATGAGTAAGAGTGTAGCCTGCAGGTCAAGAGTAGAGGTTATTCCCCTCTATGCAGCACCTGAGTGAACACACAGGTCAGACAGCTGTCATCATAAAGCTCAAGTGAGGTAGACGCATTTTCTAGTGACTATTAGTGACCTTGAAGGCTTTCTGGCATGGAGTGATGAGGTACAAGTTTTGACCATAAGGCTGAATGGTACCCACACATTTCAAAATCTGCTTTTGCAAAAATAAGAGTATCAGTCACATGTAAGACTTCCAATGTATTACTGTTTCTTGAACTTTGCCCTACCAAATGCATCTTGTTTCACAATATATTACTCAGTTTTGTTGTTGTTGTTGTTGTTGTTTTCAAACGACCTGCAGCAGGAGTGCTCAGCCTGTGGCCCTTAATCTCTACGCAGATTGTGGTCTGTTCAAATGCGGCTTCTTTAGCTGGGCTGCAGCCCGTGCCTTGAATCAGGGAAGCACTGGCATAGAAGGTGGTGCAGAATTTCTTCCCGTTGAGTAACTGGCTCAGCAGAAATCCAACAGATTGAGAACATAGCTGAGGTTGGCTTTGGTTGGTCTTCTGGGACTTAGCTGCATTCTGGTCCAAAGTGAAAACAGTTAAAGAGCCCCTGGGGAGTCACTGTTTACTCTCCTAGTCAAAGCACTTCTACAGCTCCTCTTTCTCTTAGGTCCCAGAGGTATATAAATATTTTTCTTCTAGTGCTATGTCATTTGAATGTGTGAAAGATGTTTCAAAAGGCTAAGAAGGCTGGCTACCCATCACCAAGAAGTTTAGTGTGGGAAACTGTGTGACAAAAAGCATCATGATGTAAACATTATGTAAAATTTCTCTATGAATACATGGACTTGGAAAATAAGCATAACTTCATTTTCATATTTTAGAAGTTAGCACATATTTGCCCTCTTCTTTCATCTTTTTATCCATCACTGAATCTCCTATCTTTGCATCAAAGAGTGCATATATTTAAGTGTAAGGTTTGGGAAAGCTGTACAAGGAAATACTTTCTCACTTCTGATATGGGCAATTCCTCACATTACTCTATCAGGTATTTTCTTCTAAGACCTGTGTGACTGATTTTATTCTTAAGCATACACAGAGTCACCACCTATAATGCTCTAGTTCTTGTGGTACCCAATTATCAAGATGGAACATCTAAGCACACAGCCTTTGAGAGAACTTCATAACTGAGAAAAAGATTAGAAGAGTCAAATGAGGCTATTACTAGGATGTGTAACTGGAAAAAAAACATCTACAGTTATTCCATTCATGTAACATAGGCTGCAATGCATATAGTATATGTGTATGAAGGTGGGCTTAGTGACTAGAATAACTTTAAAATAAATAATTCTTTTTATCTAAGGACATATAAATTCCTCATCTCAATATTACAGTGATTTTCAAGCATCAACATAACTTCTGAAAAAATCGTAGAGAATGAGTGGGAAGCTGAACTAGGCTTAAAATGCAATTTAAAGTCTCCTGAACCTCTATACTATACTAACTGCTGCTTTCTGACAGCAAACCTCTTCCAGCTGTCACGATGACTTCCAGCACTACATCAAGAGCTATTATAGTTTCAGCTGAAAAGGCAAACTTCTGTAAGTGTTGTAACACAACTCAGATTCCTTGTTCCATTTATGTTTTTCCATTCAGTCTTGTTTTCATTAATATTATTATAAAAACAGTTCACTTATTTACAACAATCTGCATACACATAAATACAACTGTTTACACAGTTAGCTAAAACACATTTTTACAGTAAATAAATCACATGCTACCCATTAGCCCCTGAGAAGTAGTATAAGCCACTATCTTATCTACTGGTAACAACAGACATGGAGAAGGCTGAGGTACTCAACAACTTCCTTGCCTCAGTCTTCACTGGCAGTCAGGCTTCCCACATGTCTCGAGTCCCTGAACCTCTAGGCAAGGGCTGGGGGACCAGAGTCCCTCCCACTGTAAGTGAAGAGCAGATTCAAGACCACCTGATAAAACTGAACAGGTACAAGTCTATGGGGCCTGATGACATGCATCCCAGGGTCCTGAGGGAACTGGCGGATGTAGTAGCCAGTCCACTCTCCATCATATTTGAAAAGTCCTGGCAGTCAGGTGAAGTCCCTGGTGACTGGAAAAGGGGAGATATCACTCCCATTTTTAAAAAGGGTGGAAAAGAAGACCCAGGGAACTACAGACTACTCCCCTCTGTGCCTGGGAAGATCATGGAACAGATCCGCCTGGAGGCAATATCAAGGCACATGCAAGACAAGGAGGTGATCCGAGACAGCCAGCATGGCTTCACCAAGGACAATTTGTGCCTGACCAGTCTGATGGCCTTCTATGATGGAGTAAGACTGCATCAGTTGACAAGGGAAGACCAACTGATGTCACCTACTGGGACTTCTGTAAAGCCCTTGACACAGTCCCAAATGACATCCTGATCTCTAAATTTGAAATACATGTTTTTGAAGGGTGGATAATTCAGTGGATAAGGAATTGGCTCGATGGCTGCACCCAGAGAGTGGTGGTCAATGACTCTATGTCTAGGTGGAGACTGGCGATGAGTGGTGTCCCTCAGGGGTCTGTCTTGGGACTGGTATTGTTTAATATCTTTATCAATGACATAGACAGTGAGATCGAGTGCACCCTCAGCAGGTTTGCAGATGTTATCAAGCTGAGTGATGCAATTGATACAATAGAAGGAAGGGATGCCATCCAAAGGGACCAGGACAAGTTTGAGAAGTGGGTCCACTGAACCTAATGTGGTTCAACAAGGCCAAGTGCAAGGTGCTGCACCTGGGTTGGGTGACTCAGACATGAGTACAGACTGGGAGAAGAACTCATTGAGAGCAGCCCTGCAGAGAAGGACTTGGGGATTCTGGTGGATGAAAAGCTTGACACGAGCCAGCAGTGCACACTTGCAGGCCTGAGGGCCAACTGCATCCTGGGCTGCATCCACAGAGGTGTGACCTCTGTGTCACAAGGTCAAGGGAGGTGACTGTCCCCCTCTACTCTGCCCTCGTGAGGCCCCACCTGGAGTACTGCGTCCCGATCTGGGGCCCCCACCATAGGAAAGATGTGGACCTGTTAGAGTGGGTCCAGAGGAGGCCATGAAGATGATCAGAGGGCTGTAGCACCTCTCCTATGAAGAAAGGCTGAGAGAGCTGGGGATGTTCAGCCTGGAGAAGAGTAGGCTCAGGGTAGACCTCATTGCGGCCTTTCAGTACTTAAAGGGGTCTTATAAAAAAGATGGAGAGTGACTTTATTTTTACACAGGCAGACAGTGATAGGACAAGGGAGAATGGTTTTAAAGTAAAAGAGGGGAAATTTAGATTAGAAGTTAGGACAAAATTCTTCACCTTGAGAGTGGTAAGGCACAGGAACAGGCTGCCCAGAGAAGTTATGGATGCCCCATGCCAGGAGGTGTTCAAGACCGGGTTGGACGGGGCTTTGAGCAACTGGATCTAGTGGGTGGCATCATTGCCCATGTCAGGGGGGTTGGAACCAGATGATCTTTAAGGTCCCTTCCAACCCAAGCCATTCCATGATCTATTTGTAATCCATAACATTAAGAATATGTACTACATCAATTTGGTGTAAACATGTTAGCTGTAGAATCAGCTATGCTTTTTTCTTTATAGGATATTTTATTAGTTTTTATTTAGTTCTCAAATAAATGATAAAACTTATATTGTAAATTCAATATCATATGCATTAGTTTTTGAAGAAAATTGCAACCTACCTGCTTCTAACAAACTGGAATTATCTGTAAATGAATACAGAGTAAAACAAACAAACAAACAAACAAACAAATAAATAAATGATAATATCAAGGAGGTAGGATTTTAGAAAGTGTATTGAAGTATTGATATGTGTTAGTAGGTATAAATTCAATCCCTAATTTTGAATATTGATCATACTGTTCTAGCTACAACAATTTGAAGGGAGCATATAAACAGGAGGGGGGACGCCCGTTTACACGTGTTGATAGTGACAGGACAAGGGGGAATGGTTTTAAACTAAGACAGGGGAGATTTAGGTTAGATATTAGGAGGAAGTTTTTCACTCAGAGGGTGGTGAGGCACTGGAACAGGTTGCCCAGAGAGGTTGTGGATGCCCCATCCCTGGAGGCATTCAAGGCCAGGCTGGATGTGGCGCTGGGCAGCCTGCTCTAGTAGTTGGCAACCCTGCCCAGAGCAGGGGGGTTGAAACTAGATGATCTTTAAGGTTCTTTTCAACCCAGGCCATTCTATTATTCTATGATTCTATGATTCTATGAATTTTTTTTTCCTGATCAGCTAAATAAAGGCCTGTTTCTTCTCTCCTGTTTGTCTCACTGTGGCATAGCATAGCTAATACCCATTTACTTAGTGATAATTTTCTGCATAAACAGAATCAGTCAGAATCTTCCTGTGAGCACGACTTCAATTTTTAGATGAATTATTTTATTTTTTTAACTTAACTTAAATTTACTTTATTATTATTATTATTTTTAATTATTCCATTTAGGTTAAAAATATCATGTGGAACTCCAGGCTTGAGATGGAGATCAGTGCTTCAGATTTTCAAAATGGAAGCATCTCAAAAGTATAGAACATGTGTATAATGTACAACTTTGATGGGGCTGGTTCTTTAGAACATGCACTTGTAGACACTTGTAGATATCACAACCTTTTTCTTCAGCTGCAAAGATAAGTAAAAAGAACATATATATAATTTTGCTGCAGGTAATATAACCTTATAGAAAGATGCATATATTTATGAACAAAGACAAGCTCCCTGTACACTCTTCTAGGACAGAAGATGTGAGATAATTGGAAATAGAGATGGCAGTTTTGATGTCTGAGATATTTTTGAAAAGCCAACAGAAACAGTGATGATGAAGTGATAGAAAGCTTATATAGCATAAATTTGTTTAAACAGTTATGAGGTTTAGAATACCTTCAGGCTATTCATTAGTAGAAAACTACTCAAAATGACAGTGAATACCGTTTAAATTTATAGGCCATTAATAGAAAATCAATCTTTCTGGTTTTAATAAAAACAGAGACAAAAGACTAACCAAATCTTCTGTGGAAAGTGGAAACTGATCACTGAAGTATTAGAAATGATCCTTCAGCCCAAATCACTGCAGTGCTTTCCAGATAATAGTGTCACAGTAGGTATGCTTCATTTTTCATATAACTTCAGGTATTAGGTTAATCCTGAAAGGCTGATGTATCAGTGGTCTGATGTGGTCTAAATATCCTATATCCTTTCTATTAGTAAATCAGGATATCTTCCCTGAAATAAGCAGTATATTTATTTAAAAATCAATATATTGATTTGGGGAGTGCCATATTTGACTTACTTCCTGAATATTTGGTCCAATGCTTATACATGAAATACTGAAATGTAGGGATTCATTTCCTTCATCTCTTCCTCCTCCTTTTCACATCAGTTTTGTCATAAACTTCTAACAAACCAAATCCACTGGTTTAACAATAATGTTAAGAAAAAAAATCATATTAGCAATATCTGAACAACTATATCATTTTATCATAGTGTAATGATTTCAGAGACAATAGGAATACTTCAGCTGTCCTATTTTAAGTGCTTTACTTTCTCTGAATGAAAAAGGTCATGCTGCCTTTTCTATCACCATAAAAATCTTTCACCTTGGCATCCTTTTGTGAAAACACTAAACAAGTAAAATTGCTTTGAATGCAGGTTTCCTAATCAGATTTTTATAAAGAGATATCCTTCATTGCTAAGCTTAACAGGGCAATAGAATGCCAATTGGTAATTGAAGTTCCTCTGAAGAAAAATAAAATATCAATCACACTTGTCATTAAAAAAGAAGTTAAAAGGTATACAAATGAATCAGGTTTTGTTTTGAGCCAAGGACTTTTTTAAACAGAAATACTGATTTATGCAACCATCAGGTTTGAATGCATGCAACACAACTTTCTCAGATTGAATTCTATTGATTTTCTATAACAATGTCAAGCATTCAATGCATCACAGCAGCTGTGAGACTGCAATAAATAATCTCTTCAGAAAGAAAGTGATTCTTCTCTTCTTAAATACATAGGTGAACAACTTGTTCTCCTGCTCCCTTGCTCTGTTGTAGCTTAAGCTGTAGGGTTTTAGAACTTCCTAAATCCCTGTCTTCATTTTCATTTAGGATAGCATGCTTTGTTTTTCTTATGACCTTCTTTATGCTCTTGCCTCTGGGACAAGCTGTTAGAACTGTATGCCATTTTGTTGTGAAATGTGAAGAGATGTAAAGAACAAAATAAATGCCAGCACATTCATCTTTGAATAGTTAACAGTTATATGTGATAGTGGCAGAAATTAAGTAGCAAAACAACAACTCTGAAAGATTTTATTTCACATGTAAAATCCAAATTTGAAAGGTGTAGCAGATTTCTAACACATACTGCGTACACAGATTAATATTTCTAATGAGATCTGCAGTGTTTCTGATCACACGGACAGTCATAATCACTTTTCTGATATTGTTAGTTCTGGTTATTTGAGCTTAATATTTATAGGCCAGGATTGTCATTTTTTAAATTTGAATTTGATGGGTTTTGCACTCCACACTAGATTTATTACTTGCTTTGTTATTGATTTGTTAGTCATTTACTATTCTTTTTCATACATATGATTTAAAGTTAGTAAATAATTTAAATTGCAATAGGACATTTATTTTAGGTGCCTTCAAATGCTGTTTTGAAATGCTTACCATGAACATAGCCACACTGTTACTTATAAGAAATGACATACAGTTTTCAGCTAAATGCCTCCATGCAAAAAGCTACTGCAATCCCCAAAGTATTAACTAATATGCAACTTGGTTGATTTGAAAGACATAATACACGCTTTTCAGGTTACAGTAAACACAATAAAAGTCCTACTGTTTTGCAAGAAATAGGAAATACAATGCAGGGTACTGGATTATCTTCTCTTGTTTAATTCAAGAATAAGAAAAGAATCAGTTCCTCTTCATGTTTGCTCTGTGTAAGTGATTCCCTGTATATCAAGGAGTGCCAATGTCTATTCAGCAGTTTCCAAATGTGCAAGTAGGCCTTTTATTTTAATTGGCTATAGCAGGTCAATACTGATACTCATTTCTAATCATAATGGATTGATATTTGTACCTAATATTGAATTCGTGCAAGCATGGGACTGATTATTTTGCCTGTTTCTGAACTTTTGTGCCATTCTAACAGTCCAAAACAAGAAAGCCCTATTTGAAGGGGATCACCAGTGAAAGTGTAGTACAAGAATGATTGCTTACTTATTAACCCTATCTACTTTAAACATCTTGCTTCTGAGATTTTACTTAGCTCAATGTCCCCTTATACACAGTAAGGAATGAAAGTCATCTGTGGGTTGTTTGAGCACATATATATCTTGGGTATTTGGGTATTTTGATTCATTTCCTACAACACCTGTTGCCATTGATTATAATGGGAATCCATGGCAACTATGTTCCTTGATGTCTGACGTTTGGTAGTTTGAACCCCGTCCTTTTACTTCTACTGTTGTTTAGAGTAGGAAAGAAAGATGCTTACTAGGCTGCAATATCTACTACAATTTAAAATAGCATGTAAGTAACCATAAGTTTCACAGTATATACCAATTAGTCCTTGCAATAAAGCAAGGGAATGGGAAAAAGGGAATAGGAATGCAAAATAGTTTTGTGTATGGTGAACAGAAATTGGTAGATCTCTCTCTGAGAAGCTATTCTTTTTTTTTTTTNGGTGGATTTATGCTCTTTTTTTTTTTTTTTTTTCTGAAATGTTGTGAAAACCTATTTCCAGAATTATGTGACACCTAATTGGGTAATGAATTAGAGATTGTGTTGTAGAATGCAACCTGTAATTGTACAGGAAATAAAGAGACCTAATAGCTTTTTACTGTCTTTCATATCTATAATTTCTATTGTAAATACACCGAGAATGATGAGCTCTCTTTCTCAAGTTTTCTTTCAGCCTGATCTCCTGCTGAAAGAAGTCTTATGAATTTCTTTTTTTTTTTTTCCATCTAAATTCATCTACCTCTTGTAACTTTTCACCTGATTTGTGCCAAATATAAGAGAAATATTAAGGTGTCAAAGAAAAATCAAAATTGTAATGTCTCCTTTGAGAAGCTGGCAGGTAGAACTGGACAATCAGTGTGTGTACCAACCAGACATCATCATGCATACAGCTAGTCCAGCACTCAGGCTGGTAAGATAGGTAAACACAGGGATAACGCAGGTGCTATCATGGAGGAAAATGAATTGGGAAAAATGACACAAATCTTTTGAAAATGAGATTGCAATAGTCCTGGCAATCATGGGAAATAAATATAGTATATTTAAATGTTGGATATAAGGATTTTAAAAAAAGTCTGAAGAGCCATTATGGCTTCTGTTCCCATACTTCCCAAACTCAATAAAGCCTAAAGAGAGCAACTGTGACTTGTGCCAAAGGCAGAAGATCCTTCAAGCTCTGTCTAGACATTCTTTTCCATGCTTGTGTAAACTGTTACATGCCCTGGTTTGCAGATTGACACCTAGTATAGATTACAGCAGCTGCCATCTGGGACATGCAGGTGGGTTTTCCTTGGATGGAAATCAGGGAAAGGAGAGCTGACATTTGCTTCATTTGGAGTTACCTTGTTCTGATATGGAATTAGTATGTAGCTAAAGCAGCTTAGAAAGCTGGAGACTGCAAAGTGTTTGGAGGTTGTGGTAAGATCAGTGATCTCAAGCAAGAGACACACAGTGATCAAGGGTGTCCAAGAGCCTTAATTCTCCTGACTCTCTACTCCTGCTGCTTCTACCACTTTTTCATTGATTGCTCTGGAAAGGTGGGATTACTGTTCATTTTTGCCTGTGTCTAGTTACTCCCGTGGTTTCATTGCCACCAGACTAAATATTCATTGACGTCAGAACTTGTCAATAAATTTTAAGAGCTTTTTCCAATTTAACATGTGAAAATCAGGACTTTGACATAGTTTTTATACATGTATCTAAGCATTGAAATGAAATAAGTGTCCACATAAAATATTTACATATTTAAAAATTGAGTACCAAAAAAAATATATATGATGGTTACTGGATAGGATATTTTATAAAGACATAAGTCTTCCTTCAAGACTGTGAAGACTTCAGGATTTTTCTCCCACCTACATCAGTTGTTCTAATAAAAAAAAAAAAACATAACTCTAGGTGTGACCAGTAATCCCTGCTCCTGACAGTTGGTAATATGGTTAGCATAACTGACTCGATCTTATAAGGCAAATAACCATGATATGTAAACAGCTGATCTGCTAGCATTGTGAAAGCTCAGGCATTGTTTTGCCAGGATGTAGTGATACCTGTTATGGAACAGGGAAGCATAACAGCACAAGATATTGCCTATAAAATCAAACATCTGCAAGTCCTAAGTTGGATTTAGACCAGAATTGCTGCTGGATGGCAAAAACCATGATTCCCCAGTGGTCAGGGGTGCCTTCTGAGGATTTAATGAGGGACTTGTGCTCTTTTAGACGAATTTTAGGTCTAGATTATGATTATTGTATTGTCACTGATTATTAAGAATTTTACCTGATCTACAGAGGGTTTGGGTGATTAAAATATCTAAGTGACTAAAAATTCTAGATAATAAGCAAGCCATGCTAATTGCTAAAAGTTCTGTGTAACAATAAGCTATGCTGACTACTAAAGATTCCAAATAACAATAAGGTGTGGAGATTGCTATTTTTTTTTATGTCATAATAAAACTCTAGTTATAACCACAACCCCATAGCTAGTCCCAATTCTATCCAGGATGTCTAAAAGAACCTGCCTGTCCCGGCAGCATCACAACATGAAAATTTCTTCCTCTATGAATGAGCACAACTACAATCAAAATATTGTCAGCTCTTCTCTCTATTTGCATAATCAAGACAATGTACATGCATAGTTTCTAAGTAGGTATACAACTATCTTTTGTTACCATGAACAGAAGATGTGTCAAAATATTACATTGATTACCATTTTCAATTATTTCATAGTTGTGTATTGTGTAAGACTAAGAATCACTGTTAGTATCCTGAAATGTTATAAAATTTACTTTTCATAAGCATTAACTGAGGACATTATTAGTAACAGCATGCTTCTAATGTGAACCATCTTTGCTTTTATTTTTTCAAATCCTCCTTTCCATACCGTTGTTCTCTGATACCTTTAATGAGTCAAATAGTGGCATAAGTGTTTGTTAATAGTAAAAAGCTATTATAGTTACCTTCAAAAACATAAAGATACATAGAGAAACAAAAGGAAAGATTAAAAAAAAAAAAGGAAATGAGAAAAAAATTTAGTTCATGTATAATCTTCAGTTTGCAGAATACAGTTGATACACCAGGTTGAAAAAAAAATGTATGTATATTATACAGCAAATTCACCTTCATTCATAGAATCATAGAATCATAGAATTGTTTGGATTGGAAAGGACCTTAAACATCATCTAGTTCCAAGCCCCCTACCATGGGCAGGGACACCTTCCACTAGACCAGGTTGCTCAAAGCCCCAACCAACCTGGCCTTGAACACCTCCAGGGATGGGGCATCCACAACTTCTCTGGGCAACCTGTTCCAGTATCTCACTACCCTCTGAATAAAGAGTTTCTTCCTTATATCTAATCTAAATCTCCCATCTTTTAGTTTAAAGACATTACTCCATGTCCTATCACTACACTCCCTGATAAGGAGTCCCTCTCCTGCTTTCTTGTAGGCCCCCTATAGGTACCTCAAGGCTGCTATAAGGTTTCCCCAGAGCCTTCTCCTCTCCAGGCAGAAAAAAACAATTCCCTCGGCCTGTCTGCACAGGAGAGGTTTTCCAGCCCTTTGATCATCTTTGTGGCCCTCCTCTGGATTTGTTCTAATATGTCCACCTCCTTCTTGTGCTGAGGGGCCCAGAGCTGAATGCAGTACTCCAGGTGGGGTCTCACAAGAGCAGAGTAGAGAGGAAGAATCACCTCCCTCAACCTGCCCGTCATGCTTCTTTTGATGCAGCCCTGTATACAGTTGGCTTTCTGGGCTGTAAGTGCACATTGCCAGCTCATGTTGAGCTTCTCATCAACCAACACCCCCAAGTCCTTCTCCTCAGAGCTGCTCTTCACCCATTCTCCACCCAGTCTGTATTTGTACTTGGGATTGCCCCAACCCAGCTGCAGGACCTTGCACTTGGCCATGTTGAACTTCATGAGGTTCACACAGGCCCACCTCTCAAGCCTGTCCAGGTCCCTCTGGATGGCATCCCTTCCCGCCAGCGTGTCGACCGCACCACACAGCTTGGTGTCATCGGCAAACTTGCTGGGGGTGCACTCAATCCCACTGTCCATGTCACTGACAAAGATGTTAAACAGCGCTGGTCCCAGTACTGACCCCTGCAGAACACCACTCATTACTGATCTCCACTTGGACATTGAGCCATAGACTGCAACTCTTTGAGTGTGACCATCCAGACAATTCCTTACCTACTGAGTGGTCCAGCTGTCAAATACATGTCTCTCCAATTTGGAGACAAGGATATCATGTGGGACAGTGTCAAAGGTTTTGCACAAGGTAGATGATGTCATTTGCTCTTCCCATATCCACCAATGCTGTTACCCTGTTGTAGAAGGCCACCAGATTTGTCAGGCATGATCTGCCCTTAGTGAAGCCATGTTGGCTGTCACCAATTACCTCCTTATTTTCCATGTGCCTTAGCATAGTTTCCAGGAGGACCTGCTCCATGATTTTGCTGGGCACAGAGATGAGACTGACTGGCCTGTAGTTCCCTGGGTCTTCTTTTTTTCCCTTTTTAAAAATGGGGGTTATGTTTCCCCTCTTCCAGTCAGCGGGAACTTCATTGGACTGCCACAACTTCTCAAATTTGATGGATAGTGGCTTAGCAACTACATCCACCAGTTCCATCAGGACCCGCAGATGCATCTCATTAGGTCCCATGGACTTGTGCACCTTCAGATTCCTCAGATGGTCGTGAACCTGATCTTCTCCTACAATGGGTGGTTCTTCATTCTCTCAGTCCCTGCCTTTGCCTTCTGGGATGTGGGCTATGTGGCTAGAGCTCTTGCTGGTGAAGACTGAGGCAAAAAAGTCATTGAGTACCTCAGCCTTCTCCATATCCTGGGTAACCAGGTCTCCTGTTTCCTTCTGGAGAGGGCCCACAATTTCCCTAGTCTTCCTTTTATCACCAATGTACCTACTGAAGCCTTTCTTGTTTCCCTTGACATCCCTGGCCAAATTTAATTCTAATAGGGCTTTAGCTTTCCTAACCTGATCCCTGGCTGCTCGGACAATTTCTCTGTATTCTTCCCAGGCTATCTGTCCTTACTTCCACCCTCTGCAGGCCTCCTTTTTCTGCTTGAATTTGGCCAGGATCTCCTTGCTTATCCATGCAGGCCTCCTGGTGTTTTTGCCTAACTTCCTCTCTGTTTTCATTCTCTCTCCATCTCACATGTGCACTTAATAGAGTAAAGCACCAACCCCGAATTTTGCCATTAAGGTCAATAACATTGACACTGTCTATTAATATATATTCCTGCACTGAATGCCTTCTATGTCTCCAACATGATTATGATGGGGAGAAAGTTCAGCAGATGCCACAACCTGAGAAGTGATATTGTCCAAGTTTTCAGTGTTACTAATAGGGACAATTTATTAATTACTCTTTTACATTTAAAAATTTATTTTATTACAGAAAATGTTATACAGACAGAAACATTAGATAATTGCGTAATGGTGACAATATATTACAAGATGTTGTTTCTGATGTTTTTATAGGATAATATTTTGTTTGTATCATATCTTGACTTTTTACATTTGTCTTTGACATTTTTTTTCAGTGCTAAAGCTCCATCCATTTGTATGGAAACGATTATGAATGATTGCATTGAGGTGTGTGTAATGGGTTTTGATCAATCACCTACTTGAAATTGTTACTTACAACATATTGATATTGTTTGGGTCAATGGCTCTGTCATTAACAACAAAGCATCTGTAGTAAGATCATCTGTAGTGATTTTTAGAAATAAATATATATCAAGAGTATTTTCCTTCCAGGTCTATTAATTTTAAGCAGTTTCTGACTTTTCTTATCCATGACATATTAACTGAACTTCTCCAGAATTTGGCAAAAAGGTTGCATAACTTAAAAACCTTCAATGTTTTAATCCTATGGTTTGTTCACTGAATGCTCAGAAAGAATGGCAGAAAAAAAAAAAAAAAAAGTTCCTTTGTTTGGTGTGCATACTATTAGGTTTTCTGAGTAAAGATTAATCACATTGAATAAAAATACGGAAAGGATCAGAAGAGCGATGACAGGTGAAGGAACCCTGACAACCTCATCAGTGAAAGAATACACTGACCCAGCTACTCTTAAGACTATTAAAAGAGAATTATTAGAACATTGTCCCTGGTGTTATACCTACCAAAATCAATCAATTAAAGAAACTCTCAGAAAACCATGGAAACTAAATGGGGTTATTGTCTAAAAGGACAATAGGACTTCCTATGGGATGCAAGGAGAAGAGAATTCGGGGACAGAACAAAGAGATTGGTGTTTGTATAAAACTTAGTATGGGATGTTTTAAGAAGATTGTGGAAATGGGTGAAATTTATTATGGGATGTGTAGGGGAAGGATCAAAGGTGAATTTGAAGGAACAAGTGGGGGAAAAAGGAGGGAAAAGAAGATAAAAGTCACTGGATGTGTATAGCCAAGCTTGGCTGAAGGAGTCTTGCGCCTGATCACTGCAGTCCATCCTGTTTTATGACACTCAGTCCCTAACTATTTTCCCTGGGCGTGCTCTCTGTTTTCTATGTGCATATTTACTTGATCCACTAGTGAACTTCAAGCTGGACTAGCCAGTGAGTAGGATAAAGGGTGTGAGTGACATCATCTGGAAAGACAGACTATGGGTCTGATACCCCATAGGTCTGGGTCCCAGTAAATGGCAGAGAGTAGTATATGGGGTCAAGCTGCTGGATACACTGTAAGTCTTTGACCAGCTACTGGAGTGACCCATTTTTTGCTCATAAGTATTCAAGTAGACTTTAACCCTGATCATCTGAAGAGGGCGAATGGGAGTGGGCTGTGTTGTTCATCTTTTTCTGACTGCTGAGAAAGACAGTGCTCTCTGTTTTGATCTGTGTGACCAGCTGTGTTTGTTTGTATCTAAGGAATCAAGAATATGTGCTCAGCCTCACTTCTGGCTGAACACGGGAACACCAATGAGCCAAAAACAGCCTCACATCCATCTGTCAGAGACAAGAGGACATCTCAGTGTGAAAGAGGTGATGATATATATGTCAGGTAGTAGCAGAGTCAGGTTACTCCACAAGGCAATGCAAACCAGGAGCTGAGGATAACAACAAAGCAGGCAGCGCACTAACAAATGTTCAGCACCTGAAAAAGAAGAGCAGGTCTTGTGCTGGAAAACAGGTTCAGACAACAGTCTGTGGGTCATCAGAAAAGGGGATGGCTATGAGGCAGGTCCAAGGTAAAGCCAAGATGTCAAATCAGTAAGGCAAGATCAGACGCAGCAAGGCACAAGACCAGGCACCACATATCCACAGTATAGTCCAGGCAAGATCATGGGTAAGTACCTGAAAATAAATGCAATTCCCATGAGGGGTAGGGTTCCAGACAAGGTTTCTAACAGATCTTTCTTTATGAATTACCTGTTGTCACAGAATTCTGATCCAGGGTTACACAACTGTACCATACCAGAGCTGATCTTTAACATAGTAAACTGAATTCCTAGTGGAGGCAGAATAGGGTGTAGAACCTCTTGATACATTCAAGTGTCTTGCAGTAAACAAGCTGCTAGGTAAAACAGTCCTGTTTTAAAGATTATTAATAGTTTATTTTGCATCTTCCATCACATTTTTATTTGATATTCTGCCTCTTCTGCTATTCCCGTGAAGATAGATCAATGTTACAACAAGATCTAGCCATGTTATGTTCATGGTGCAGAAGAGGAAAGTCTTTCTGTGCTATAACACAGATAGTTATCATTTCTTGTATATCTATTCCTATGGGTGTTCAACACCTTAAATAATGTTCTGGATAATGGCACAGAGTACACTCTCAGCAAGTTTGCAGACAATATAGAATTGGAAAGAGTGGCTGTGTTGCCATTCAGACGGACCTCAACAAGCTGGAGAAATGGGCAGACAGGAACCTCATCAATTTCAACAGAGGGAAATAAGAAGTCTTGCTCTTCAGAAGAAAAAGACACAGATACTAGCTCTTGCTGGGGGCAGACCCGTTGGAAGCAGCTTTGTACCAGAAGGACCTGGGGGTCCTGGTGGAAAACAAGCTGATACAGCAATGTGCTCTCATGGCCAAAAAGGCCAGCAGCTTCCAGGATTATATTAGAAAGAACATTGCCAGCAGATTGAGGGAGGTGGTCCTTCCCCTCTACTCTGTCCTGGTGGGGTCACATCTGGCGTCTTGCATCCAGTACAAGAAAGACATGGACATGCTGGATAGAGTCCAGCAAAGGGCCACCAAGATATTTAAGGGACTGAAGCATTTTTCTGTCATCTGAGGAGATGCTGACAGAGCTGGGACTGTTTAGCCTGGAGAAGAGAAGCCAGGAGGATCTCTTCAGTATTGTACTGGGTCTGTCTAGTATGGAGTTAATTTTATTCATAGCAGCTGGTATGGTGCTGCGTTTTGGATTTTTGGCTAACAAAGTTGATAACACAAAAGTGTTTTGGTTATCATTCATCAGTGCTTACATCAAGGCTTCTCTGTTTCTCAGCTTACCCTCCTGTGACTAGTCTATGGGTGGGCAAGAGATTGGAAGGGACATACAGATGGGACAGCTAACCTGAATTGACCAAATGGGTATATTCCTGACTGATCAAATTGACCTAAAGGATATTCCATATCATATAACTTCATGCTCAACAATAAAAGCTCAGGGAAAGTGGAAGGAGGGGGGAAGTTCATCGTTAAGGCATTTGTTTTCCTAAGTAACTGTTACGCACACTGAGGCCCCGCTTCCCAGGAAGTGTCTGGGCATCTTCCTGCTGATGGGTAGAAGTGAATCAGTTTCTTATTTTGCTATGCTGGCATGCACAGATTTGTTTCACCTATTAAACTGTGTTTGTCTTGACCCATGAGTTTTCCACCTTTGCTTTTCTGATTCTCTCCCCCATCCTGCTGAGTGGGAGTGAGTGAACAAACAGATGGGTGCTTAGCTGCTGGCGGGGGTCAACTCAACACAAATGTTTATAAATATACCATGGGAAGGCATGAAGAAGATGGAGTCAGACTCTTTTCTGTGATGCCCATTGAAAGGACAAGAGGCACATATTTAAAAATGTGAAATTCCATCTGAACCTATGAAAACACTTCTTTAGTATGAAGGTGATTGTGGACTGTAACAGGTTGCCCAGAGATGTGGAGTCTCCACCTGGGGAGATAGTGAAAATCTGATTGGACATGGCAGTTGATCAGAAACGAGACTGAAAACTGAAGCAATGCAAGCAGATGAGATTTAAGAGAGAGATACAGATAGGTCCTGAAAGCCACAGGAAAAAGTCATTTCTCTCTGGATTCACCTCTTCTCCTTCACAGAACATTTTGCTGCAAGAAGATAGCTAATGACACAACTCAAGCAGGTTCCCTTATATAAGGAGTAATGACAAGATTATGAAGTTTTCTTGGTTCAGATGGGGTCAAGGTGAATGCTAGAAGTTCCAAATGGATGTCCAAGACTGGCAGTCTGCCCAAGATACCCAGTGCAATTTACAGTGCAATATGGAGGCATGGAAGGTTATCAGAGAATGCCATATGGGTCCAAACTGTGAATAGAAACAAAACACTTCCAGCTAGGACATACTCATTGGAATGACCCTCAGGAGCATCTGATGGTTCAGTTTAGCTACCGATACAGCCTGTGGAGCCTACTTCTTTTGCCCTTGAAAAAAAAAAAAAAAAGACGATAAGTTTTACCTTATTTCTTACTTCACAACCAGAGGCCCTCCAAACAAAGGCACTAAAAATAAATCTGCCACGGACTTGAGCATGTTAAGTTTTTCTAATGATTCTGTATTTTGCCAAAATGAATATGATTGTTATCACCAGTACCTAGCATTTCCTTTTCAACTTCTAATTAATCAGATGTAGTCCAAGAGCATCACAGAAACCAAAAAAAAAAGGACAGAAAAATGCCATCCAATTTGTTGTTTGGCTTTGTTAAAGTTGCCAATATCATACCACAGAACACTACTTTCTCATTTCTAAATAAAGAAATAACAATTACTATGGGAAAAATAACCTTTAAACCATACTACTCATAGCAAGAAAAAAATTAAACCAGCTTTTTCATGTTTATGCATAATGCTGTTTTTTCTTTTTTTTTTTCTTTTTTCTCAGAAATATCATACTGAGTTATATCAGAAAGAACTATCATTACCAGAGATGAACTTTGATCTAATATTGTCTGCATTTATATCTTTAATACATTTTTTCTGTGTGGTAAAAATGACATCAATTGTAGCATCATGAAAAATGCAATAAGTTTGTGTAAAACTAAATATGAAATGTGAGTCTATATATTGTAATGAATTTAGTTTCTTTACTTGAAGAAACAACTTTGGAAATCATCTTTGGCATTTTTTTTCTTTCATAGCTGAAGAACAATTCTGTCCTGGTTTTGACAGGGATAGTCAACTGTGTTCATTGTATAGTGTTGTGTTTTGGATATTTGTTGAAAATAGTGTTAATAACACACTGATGTTTTAGTTGTTGCTTTGCAGCTTCTTGTGCTGCCCTGCCAACAGGCTGGAGGTGCACAAGAAGTTGGGAGTGGACACAGCCAGACTACTGACACAAATGGACCAGAGGGATATTCCATGCCATATGATGTCATGCTCAGCAATAAAAGCTGGGGAAAAGAAGGAAGAGGGGAGACATGTAGGGTCATGGCTTTTGTCTTCCCAAGTAATCATTACATGTGATGAGCCCGGCTTTCCTGGAAGTGGCTGAACACCTGCCTGCTGATGGATAGTGAATGAATTCCTTGTTTTGATTTGTTTGCATGCACAGCATTTTCTTTGCCTATTAAACTTTCTTTATCTCAGCCCACAAGTTTTCTCACTTTTGCCTTTATGATTTTCTCCCCCTTCCCACTGTTGGGGGGAGTGAGTGAGTAGCTGTGTGGTGCTTAGTTGCTTACCGGGGTTAAACCACAAGAAGTTCTTAGACTTTAAGAAACAATTAAATTATTTCAGAAGAATGCAGATTATCTATCCTTGAGTTAGGCATTGAAGAAATAGCTTTTAAACATAGGCTCTTATTCATACAGTGACAGTCAGCTACCAACATGACTCTGTTTTATGGAAGAGTAAAAGACTTTCAAAAATCTGAAAGTCTCATTAAAGATCCAGAAATAATTCCCTAAAATGGCTGGTGTCTGTAATGCAGATAGCCAAAATAAAGTATGACATGTCTTCAGGTCCTTAATCCAAGTTACATTTTAATATTAACAAATCACTGAATAAAAAAGAAAAATAATTCAAACATAAGAAACTGGTACTCTCAGCTCTCAGATGGGTGACATAATCACTGGGCTATATAATCAGGCTCCCCTTTTGTTTTCTAACCTGTGAATCTGCAATGCTTCAGTACTAGAAGATGAAATAGTTTTAAATTCCTAAATTCCTATACTTGTACAATTAAACATTCTTCTGAAACGTACAAATTATGAAAGAGATAGAGATTGTCCAGGACAGCACAAGTCATGAACTTATTCCCTGTAGGCAATATGAAGGAGGTGACCTCATTTCAGGGGTAAGGGGAGTTAGCTATATGAATACAACCTGGTTCACTTGCCCTCAGGACCAGAAAAGGTCCCAATTCTCTCTGTAAACAGAGACTCACCACTAAACAAATGGTAGATAATGTTTTGTTATATGAAATTAGGTAAAAATCCCTCTTTTGCACTTCTTAAATAAAAAAAGCCATAAATTTTGTGAAATATATCACTAGAAGTTAAGCACAATATAGACAGTAGTACTTTTAAAGAACGCAATGTAGTACAGCTTTAGGAATCTGCTAGAAAGTGTAGGGCCCTAGACATGCTTAATCTGCCAAAATAAAACAAGTACCTAGGCAGGATTTTAATTTCACCGCTACTTGTCATGTACAAATTCTCCATGCTTAGATTGGATAGCTATGGTGGGAGCCATTCACTTTATGAGTTGGACAATAAAGTCTTAAAAAGATGAAGAGCTAGTGGTGTTACCTTATCCTTATGTGGAAATATGGGATGAAATCTCTTCTGTACCTAAAGGATTTAAATTCATATATTTTACTTCCTGTGACAGTACCCTTGCTACAGGAAAAAAAATAAAAACAAAACAAAACAAAACAAAACAAAACAGAAACAAAGAAAGAAAGAAAGAAAGAAAGAAAAAAGAGCTATTATTAGCCCTTCCTTTCAAATATTAAAAATTATATTTAGATCTCTCCTGATGGATTACTAACTTATTGTTTGGGCTGCGAACAATTCAGAGGAATAGTTATTAGGGCACTCATCTGAGGAGGAGGAGACCTGAACTTAAAAAATCAACAACATTTGAATTCCTACACCACTGTCATCATCACTGGAACTACTTTTCCTGATACTTTTTACAAGGAAGAACAATATAGAGAATTATAGAGCAAAATCTTTGGCATCTATCTCAGGGAGAGATGAATAGCACTGAAAAGTAAATGTTAGCAAACATTTTCACCATCTATAAATGTTTAAGATTAGTTGAGATTAATTTCATTGGGATTTCAAGTCCATAAAATATTGAATGTAAAATGCTAACGTACTCCATTTTATTCAAGCAGAAAGCAGACTTTAATACATTTCCTATGATCAAGTCACTGGAAAATCATATCCAGGCCATAAACTCTTCTGCATCTACTAGTAATGTTCTAAGAATCATTTTTGGATCCACTGCAAAGAAGAGAGTTGGGGGAATTCCTGATTTGTTATTCTTAATGTAGCTTAATGATGAGCTAGGGGCCCACTTGTTCAGCAATGTCAGGACTCATGTGACTGTCAGTATGACCAGAAGGACAGCTTTAGATCATTAGGGAATCCTGGACAGACAGCAATTGAATAGAGTGAGATATTCTGAATGATATAGATAGATGAATGGGTACCTTTGCCAATATGGCTTTTCACTGGCTATCCTACTCCATCCTTCATTCTATTGAGTTAATCTAGATGCCTCACAGCTTCATGGTTCCTTATTCATAAAAATAATTAACACCAGGTAGGAGTGTCACAAATCAGTCTCCAGCAGGCAAAGACACCCATGTAACATTGTTTATTTCCAAAACATAGTTATGATGACAACCACCTAGGGAAAAACAAAGAAGTGAGTAAGTGAAATTACCAACCACCCTTTCTTTACCTTCATAAAAGTGTATACATACATAATTCTTACGTAAGAGAGACATCACCTTGTGTTCAAATACACATTGCTTGACAAGTAGACATAAATTCTCTGGCCTCTTCTCACTTTTTGCTCTGCTGATAATATAGAGCAAAACTGACCCTAAATTTAAGCTAAGATTATGACTGTTATCTCTTAACAAATTTGATCACAATTCTTCAGACAAGTTTGCTGATTCAACAACACTTTAAATTGGCATATATTCAGATCTCTGCACAGACTGCAGTTATGCTGAGCTTGTGAAATGTCTTTATTTTGTGCCAAGATGGGGATCTGGGTATTAGAGAAAACCTCAATTTCATTTAAAAACTAAGTCAGGATTTGAACGAAGAAGGTGAGGTCAGTTCCCTCACTACTGCAAATCTAAAGTCATTTGACAGATTTGATGGCAATTTAGGGTAGATATGCACCGGGACAAAAACACTATCTGACAAATAAAAGGTAGAAGGACCTGATTCTGATTACATATGCACGTGTATATATATATATGTGTGTGTGTGTGTAATTATTATAGTACTGATCTTTGCAAACACACTTTTTAAACTGTTAGACTAGAATTAAGTCTTTCTTTACTATCTGTTGTATTACTTATAACTCAATAGATGAAAGCAGATATTTCATTTTAAAATAAAAAGGAAATGAAGACAAGATTTGTAGATAGTTTTTGTAGTAATGTTTTTAGAAAACATTGACTAATTTGCCTGATGTTGTAGATGTTGTAGTTTTTGAAAAAGTGAAATCAAATTTCAGTAAGCACAATAAAAATTAAAAATTCAGTGCATATTTTTCCTTTGTTTTTCAGCTAGCATTTTATGAGTTGTTGCTGAAGCTGAGGTAATTTGAAAAATAATAAGGAAAAAAAAATCTGTCCTCATTTATTTCACTATAAATAACATTTAATTCTTAAGAAAGATTCCTTGGCAGCATCTATGCATATCCTCAGGATCAAATGCAATTAGTCCTTTCAGATATACCTCTAGTAATTTTAAAATTTATCACTTTTTAAATCACTGGCTGTAGGAACAATAAAATGAGATTCACAGGCAACTTAACAGCTCAGCAAGTGCAGTGTGATAGTTTCCTTGGTGCCGCAGGATACCTATGAACATTTGAAAATGCTATTTGAAATGTGCCAAATAGTTTTATTTAATATGGACACTTCAGAAAAAGAAGAACTGATCAGCATGTGGGCATTATGGGCATTGCATTGCTCTGACACATTCTAGCAGCATGAGACTTGAAATAGTTCTTTTATTAAATTTCTGATTAAATGTCTGAATGCTTGTGGAGAATGAAAAGTAAGACTGCCATAAATAATAGTTCAGCAAACTGAATACATTTAATTCACAAAAATACTATGAAATCTCTTCTCAACCAGTGCTAGTCATAGTGGCCATTTTTCTGAGACACATCAAAAATGTTTGCTTGGAAAAAGCACTTATAAAAATTGTGAACAATAAATACCTTGTTTATTATGTTATGCATCAAGAATAAATTCTGAGCAGAAAAGGGGGCTAATTTAAACATTTCAAGGACATATAAAGTCCCTAATATTCACTTTGCACTGATAATGCAGAATGCACCTTGCATAGCATAAATGCTATGTTTTAGCTTGGTTTTGGGCTAGTCAGAGAATACAGAACTCAGGTGCATAGTAAATGCATAATAAAGGAAGTACAATTTTAAGACAAGTCAGAGAGAAGCTTTATTAACTATGATCATAGTGACAGAACATTCAGACAGCATCTCACCCTCTGCTCCCCTGTCCTCTGCCAAGTGATTGCAGAGACCCAAATTATGTTTCAAAGAAAAGAAAGGGGTGAGGAAAAAAATATTCTGATGTTAACAAAGGCAGGTAGCCATCCTTGGGGAGGAATGGACTACAGACAATCATTAATATGCTAACAAGGTATCTCTTGCAATCTCTGGGAAGGATGGACTCCTTAAGTCACTTGTTAACTGCCGCAATTATGAGAAGGAATCAGTGAATAAGTGACGATACATATAGAGAGATGGCCCTTGGTGGAGCCTGTAAGAGTGGCAGTATTATCTTAGTTCAGAAGTGGGGGGTTGGAAACCATCCTAGACTTCTAGTTAAAAGGTAAACTAAACTAAAAGTCGAAAGCAATGTTCTTTTAGTTAGGACAAATGTCTTAGCCAGACCTCTCAAATCTTAAATATTAACAATTTTACTATCACAGGCTGATACTATATAATTCTGCATTTGATTGTATTAGAGCAATATAGTTTAATTCATTAGGAGATTATCTTCAATAAAAGCAGAATGGGCAAGATGACAGTCCAGACTGTCCTACCAGGCACAGATTGAAAAAAGACAGTGACAAAACTTCTGAATGGAAATGGTTTGACTCAAAGGACAAATGTCTTCGATTGGAGAGAGAGAGATACCCTTATATGTTAATAGAAAAACAGGCGAAATTTTATCTGCACTGTTTTAAAATCTGTTTTCTCACTTTCAACTTCATTTATAACATGTAGGAAAGATACTGTGACTAAATCAACAACAGGACTTAGGAACCTAGTGAGAAATTTTGGGTGGAACTTAGATGTCTAAAATCCAGACTTTAGATCCTAAAAGTAGTAGTAACATATCTGTTATCTAATTTTATAGAATGTAAATGCTGCAGACATATATATACATATTTATAAATTAAAATCCTCCCTACTTCCTATAATTTTCCACTTCTGAGAATACCTACATCAGGACTTGCAGAGATATCTGGACAGATTGGAGAGCTGGGCAATCACCAACCATGTGAAGTTCAACAAGAGCAAGTGACGGGTCCTGCACCTGGGAAAGGGCAACCCTGGCTACATGTACAGGTTGGGGGATGAGACGCTGGAGAGCAGCCCTGAAGAGAGGGATCTGGGGGTT
>VXAA01011782.1:40057-62362 GCA_013399115.1 Anseranas semipalmata
TTAAGAAGCGTTTGGACTGTGCTCTTAGTCATATGGTCTGAATTTCTGGGCAGGCCCGTGTAGTGCTAGGAGTTGGACTCGTGATCCTTATGGGTCCCTTCCAACTTGAGATATTCTATGATTCTATGATTCTAGGACCTGGTTTTTTTTTTAGAATGTGTCGTGTATTCTTTAAATTTACCCTAATTTGCTAGATCGTAGATCTAGTATCTTCTTTGAGAATAAAAACATTACATATAGACCAAGTTACTGCAAACCTCAACAGTACTAATCATTTTACATGCAAAGCAAACTAATTGATAAAAAAAAAACATTTTAAATCCAGAATTCAAAGTTAAATCACTAGCCCACAGTGTAGGACAAAAATAAGACATCTAGATGGTAATTTTCAGCCCTTTAGTTAAATTTAATATTGTGGATTTTCCCTCTAAATGCCTTCAAAGGACTTTGTTTTCTTCTTGCATGTAAATACTTACATTATGCAGATAGTTTTACTAATTCAGATTTTTTAAATTCCACTTAATTTTGGCATACTGGGTCTTACTCCAAATCTCATATTTTAAAGGGCAATTCTTAACTCTGAGAGTAAAAGTTATCTTGAAGTGATGGTGTGTCAGCCCCTCTTACTGAAGTAGCCTCCTTTAATATGGCATGATTACACAGGTAATTGAATCAAAAAAAGTGAGTAAAAGAGTGTCACCCTGAAAATGTTACTCTAGCTTAATATGTGAAGGACTTGCAACTGTAAATGAAGTATATTGGTTTATATTCCCGCTCCAAAAATGTTTAGTATATTTAATATTATATTGTCCTGGATTATGAAGTTCATAAATAACATTTGGAAAAAGAACTGAAGCCCAACACCTCCCGTCTTTAACTTCCTGACTTATCTACGCCAAAACAAGGTTGCATTTAAGAGGAAATATATGACTGTTTTTTGACAATCTTTATGCAACATACTACTCAACTGATAAACTGTCATTAACAGCAAGTATCTGGGAGGTCCTGTCACAACAGCATATAAGAAGTTCCTTTCTTGAAGGGTCTTTCTTGCTGCTGTTCAAATGCTTGCAAAGACCATTGCCTGTGCTTCTTTGATTATTACACTGTGTAAAATTCTGGATTTGCTGATTCATTCCCTGATGTTCTATTGATCTGTTTTATTAAATTTGTGAAATGTATGATCATGTCTAAACTGTAGCTTTATAATCCCCAAAGCCAAATCTCATTAAAAAAAAAGAAAAAAAAAAAACACCTTTATGATTACTTTTTTGTTTATTTTAACAGACAAAAGGACGACCTTAATTTTCAGATTATACATACTTTTTTTTTTTTTTCTGAAAACATTTGTATAATAATAGATTGAAAGAAGAATGATGAAACATCTATTCCATCCAGTATGGGTGGTTTTATGATCTGTATATTTATGGTAATAGTAAAGATATGTGGAGGGTGAGAGAGGTCTGTTTTATTAAGGTTATCTGATCAAGAACCTTTTCAATGCAAAAAGGGACAATGGGGGGAAGCAAGAACAGAGAGACACAAACCCCATAGACAAAGGGAGACAAAGGCAAAAACCAAAAGTCTCCAGTCACAATTTGATGGACCATTAAAGAAACTCCAGGCATGGTTTTGGAGAGGGCTAACCTGGAATTTGTAACTGATACGGGGGAAACAAGAGGAATGTGAGGATATTGGACATTTGAATGCGACCTCTGGGAATATGCAAAATTTATTAAAGAACTTTTAGGGGCATCAGAGAGGAAAAAAAGCAAGGAACAGGCATATAGAAGTAAAACATGATCTGGTTGTGTGTAGTTCAACACCAGTGGCTGTGTTGGATGACAGATCACAGGCCCAGAGTGTCTGGGTGCCAGCCGTTTGTGGAGAGCAAGTGCTTCTATCTTCCCCAAAGCGGGTGTGCGTGGGGTGTGCGTGTGCATTCACTGGCAAACCCCACGCTGCAGCAGCTGTCAAGCAGGGGACCCGTGGGGTGGGTGAGAGGGGCCAGGATGAGGGCAGGAGTGCTGGGGGGCAGAGGGGCCATGCTGGTGCTCGGGGCACCTGTGAGTGTGTGTGTGCTGGTGAGCCTGGGGGTGTGTGTGGGCCTGCACCAGGGACAACCCGAGGGGAGGAGGGGACTGGGCTGTCTGTGCTGGAGTGGTGTGTGAGCCTCGTGTGTGGGTGCTGCTGAAGGCAGTGCTTGGTCTGTGGCAGTCTGTGTGACCAGCCCTGTAAGTGTCCTCCATGTGTGTGTACGCAGGAAAGCTGCAGCTGTGTTCATCATCCTGGGATGGAGACCCCCAGGTGAGCCTGGCTGGTCTCCAGTGGCCAGGCAGGAAGAATCTCCAGCACCTAGAGCTGCTGTAGGCAGTGGCCATCCCTTACCAGTAACAATATATATTCTCAATATTTCTTATATTTATGATTGCAGAGTTTCTATTGGCAAAATAGCAAATATTTTATCTGTATTTTACAACTATAATACTGGAAGCTTTGCTTCTGTTGCTGATCCAGTTTTGGAGTGTATTTGGAATATCTCTCTTATAGTTTTCCTATCAATATAGTAATCTTTCTTATAGTAATGTACATACACTTTCATGTTGGCCCATTGCCCAAATCTGAATTAGAAGCTCAGATGTTGCTGTCAGTTGGATTGGACTTCCCAACTAAACTTTTCATAATAATCACTATTGTGGTTTAACCTAGCAGGCAGCTAAGCACCACACAGCCGTTCACTTACTCCTCCCCAGTGAGATGGGGGAAAGAATCAAAAAAAAGGTAAAAATGTGAGAACTTGCTGATTGAGATAAGGATTGTTTAATAAGGATTTTTTTTTTTTTAAAAAAAGCAAGTGATGCACAACCTAATTGCTCACTGCCCGTTGATTAAGGTCCAGTCAGTCCCCAAGCAATGGCAGCCCCCTCCAGCCAACTCCCACTAGTTTTATTCTTGAGCATGACATCCTATGGCCACTTTTCTCATTCTGCAACAGCTAAAGCCAGCTGAATGGCCTTCGCTCCTGCAAATTGGCTCGATTCACTTCAGGAGACTCCATACAGCAGCTTTACACATCTGATCCTTTCCAACAGTATGACAGGACCCATCAGTAAATGGAGCATACTGCTTGCTTCTCATTTTCTGGTAGTTTATTATACAGTAGGGCCTCTTCAGCATGTGTCACCTCCTCCTCTGGTGATATTCTGAAATCCTTGCCCTCTGGCCAGTCCACAATCACTTCCAAGATTCCTGGGTGACTGGGGTTTCCTATTCAACTCGTTATGTGATCAATGCAACCCACTTACTCCATATAGCATCAGTTGCATGACATGTAGAGGGAACCCTCCCTTTGAACATCCAGCCCAGCACTGGCAGTTAAGGTTGAGCCCACCAAGAGCTGTGCTTCAGTACCAACCACTTCCAAAGCAGCTCAAAACCCTTCATACGCTGCCAATATCCCTTTTTTGGTTGGAGTATAGTGGGCCACGGATCCTCTATATCCTTGACTCCAAAACCCTAGGGGTTGACCTCGAGTTTCCCCCCTGGTGCTTCCTGCCAGAGGCTCCAGGTAGGGCCATTCTCCCCAGCTGCAGTGTAGAGCACGTCCTGCCTGAACAGACCCAAGGGCTACTGCATGAACTACCTCCCGTTTAATTTGTTCAAAGGCTTGACATTGCTCATGGCCCCATTTGAAATCATTCTTCCTCTGGGTCACTTGACAGACTGGGCTTACAATCAGACTGTAATTTGGAATATACATTCTCCAAAAACCCACATTGCCTAAGAAAGCTTGTGTTTCCTTTTTGTTAGTTGGTGGAGTCATAGCAGTTATCTTGTTGATCACATCCACTGGGATGTGGCAATGTCCATCTTGCCATTTTATTCCTAACAACTGGATCTCCTGTGCAGGTCCCTTGACCTTACTCTGTTTTATGCAAGAATAGCTTTCAACAAGATTTGGACTATTTTCTGCCCTTTCTCAAACACTTCTGCTGTGCTGCCCCACAATGATGTCATGAAAGTATTGCAGGTGTTCAGGGGCTTCCCCCTGTTCCAGTGCAGTCTGGATCAGTCCATGTCAAATGGTAGGGCTGTGTTTCCACCCCTGGAGCAGTCAATTCCAGGTGTAATGGATGCCCCCTGAAAGAAAACTGTGGCCTGCACTCTGCTGCCAAAAGGACTGAGAAAAATGCATTAGCGATATCAATTGTGGCATACCACTTGGCTGCCTTTGACTCCAGTTCGTATTGAAGTTCTAGCATGTCCGGCACGGCAGCACTCAGCGGCGGTGTGACTTCATTCAGGCCACGATAGTCCACTGTGAGTCTCCACTCTCCATTAGACTTTCGCACTGGCCATATGGGGCTATTAAAGGGTGAGCGAGTCTTGCTGATCACTCCTTGGCTCTCTAGTCGATGAATCAGCTCATGGATGGGAATCAGGGAGTCTTGGTTGGTGCGATATTGATGCCGGTGCACCGTTGTGGTAGCAATCGGCACCTGCTGCTCTTCGACCCTCAGCAACCCCACAACAGAAGGGTCCTCCGAGAGACCAGACAAGGTAGACAGTTGTTTAATGTCCTTTGTCTCCAGGGCAGCTACGCCAAAAGCCCAGTGGTATCCTTTTGGATCTTTGAAGTACCCTCTCCTGAGGTAGTCTATGCCAAGGATGCACGGAGCCTCCGGGCCAGTCACAATGGGGTGCTTTTGCCACTCATTCCCAGTTAGGCTCACTTCAGCCTCCAGTACAGTCAACTGTTGGGATCTCCCTGTCACTCCAGAAATACAAATGGGTTCTGCCCCTTGGTGGCCTGATGGCATCAGGGTACACTGTGCGCCAGTGTCCACTAGAGCCTTGTACTTCTGTGGGTCCGATGTGCCAGGCCATCAAATCCACATGGTGCAATAAACACAATTTTCCCTTTCCTCCAGCTGGCTGGAGGCAGGGCCCCTCTAGTCCTGGTTGTAGTGTTCATTAGTCAGTCCTTATAAATGCAAAGCAGAAGTCCCTTCATTAGGATCAGAAGTAAGATCAGCCCTTTTACTCTGTCTGAGGAACTGCCCAGTAGACACTAGAGCATTAATTTTCCTGGGAGAACCCCCTTTTGCCACTGTTTTCCCTTGCAATTCACCTACCTGTGCCTCTAGGGTCGAGGTAGATTTTCCATCCCATTTCCTCATGTCCTTTCCATTCCATGGCCATGCTGGTAAAAACACAGGGTGGCACATGATGTGTACCCACTATATCCCCTTTCTTGAGCAGAGGGATGTTTACTCCTAATAGCTGAGATACTGGTTTGTACGGGTGGGGAAGGGGCCATATCCTCTTTGAATTGCTGGAACTCTTGGGACAGTTTCTCTACAGCCAAGACACAGTCCCATATGAAGGAAGAGAGATTTTCTTCATATTGACAAAGTTGGCTTGCCAGTGCACCCACCATTGGTGCTTCTGTGTCTGTCCAGTTCATTACTGTTAGCACACTAGTGTACAACAGTAGTGTGCTCCATACAAACATTCACCACATGGTCCACTTGCACTGGAATTCATCTGGATCTTTGGATATCTGGTCATTGTCCAGGTCACTATAAATCACCTCCTGCATGGCTAATTCCCTCAGGTAATGGATACCTGGTGGTCCACTTGCCTGGGTGACTTATAACGTCTTCCTTGAAGGGATACCTTTCCTTCATGCCTGACAGAAGTCACCCCCAGAGGCTGAGGACTTGTGCCCCTTTTCCAATCGCTTTGTCAGTGCCCCCTTCCCTAGCTGTTTGGCTTCCTTGCCTTCTAATTCCTGGCCACTTGCCCAGTTATCGCACTATTGGAGCAACCAGATGACAATGTGCTCACCTGGATGACAGCTGAAATCTTCTTGCATGCCTCTCAGGTCACTCGGGGATAGGGATAGTGTGTTTTCTGACTGGTTTACGATTTCTGTCTCTTCCCCCACCCTGTTCTTGTGATTGCTTTGCTGCAGAGCTGCCTGCCTCTTCTGATTCATCTTCCTGCTCCCTCTTAGGAGAAGCTTCTTCTTTTATTAATAAATGAGATGATTTCCGCTTACATTGTTTCTTCTTGATTATGGGGAGACTGATACCATTGAGGGTGGCTCTCTGGTTGAGCCACAATATCCGCTGTTTTGTTGTCAGATCCAGAGACCTTCCCTCCCCCTTGAAGGTTCCGAATAGTGTTAACTGTTGCTCAGTAGGCATGGGCCAGGCCCCAGCACATAACAGCGATTTGTTGTTGCCAGTGATTGCCAGGTTGATGTCATACTTTTCCCAAACATTTTACCAGTTTTTCAGATCTGTCATTATCTCATCCCTTCAAGGCCCACATTGGGCACCAAAAAGGACTGTTATGGTTTAATCTGGCAGACAGCTAAGCACCATACAGCCATGAACTCACTCCCCCCCAGAGTGGGATGGGGGAGAGAATTGAAAATGTGAAAGTGCGAGAACTTGTTGGTTAGATAAGGACAGTTTAATAAGAAAGAAAGAAAGAGAGAGAGAGAGAGAGAGAGAGAGAAAGAATAAAAAAACAAGTGATATTCCAAAACACAGCACCATACCAGCTACTATGAAGAAAATTAACTCTATCGCAGCCAAACCAGAACAATATCAAAAACTAAATTTCTTTTACTGAGAAGTTCTATTTAATGAAAAAAAAATATCCAGAATCATTCTGACCTAAGGAAACAGAGAAGAACTGACAGTAACTGTAAGCCACCAATATGTGGGCCAATTTACCTCTTCTTTATCCCTACCTAGGTTCAAGCTAACTGAATGATCTTTACGTTGTATTTCAGTCTACTAGTACAATGGTCTCATGCCATGTAAGTTCAAAATGCACAAGAGTTATTCTGATTTACTTTAACTATTCTTTTACCCACAGAAGAACAGAAGAAATCACTCATAACTCACTAGGAAACAGACCAGGAGCCATTCATTCACTCTGTAAAGAAAAATGGAATCTTACTGAAATACAAATACAGGAATGCATAGTACAAAGGCAGAAGATGAATTTGCTTTTCAATATGCTATGTCTCCACTTCAGTAGCCTGTCTTGGTTGGACTAACCTGGTTTGTAGTGACTCAGATTATCCTATGGGGTTAACATACAATAAAGGTTAGAGCAATGAAAAACCCTGGACACATATTCTTTACTGTAGTGATATACATCTAAGAATAAAAAGTAAATCCTTAAATTCATTCTGAGCAGCTACTTTGCAGGCCATAAATGCCTTATTCTACAGATGTTAATGACATTATGTAAGGCCAGTTACCAGTTCAACAATGGCGTTGGTGTTTAATTCTTCTTTGCAAGCAATGGGATATGAAGAATTTTGGGGTCAGTTTTGTTCAATATCTTTATCAATGATCTGGATGAGGGGATAGAGTGCATCCTTAGTAATGAAGATGACACCACGTTAGGCACATGTGTTAATCTGCTCGAGGGTAGGAAGACTCTGCAGGAAGATCTGGATAGGCTGGACTGGTGGGCTGAGGCCAGCTGTATGAAGTTCAACAACGCCAAGTGCTGGGTCCTGCGCTTGGGGCACAATAACCCTAAGCAGCACTACAGGCTGGGGGATGAGTGGCTAGAAAGATGCCTGGCAGAGAAGAACCTGGAAGTATTTGTTGATAGCCGGCTGAATATGAGCCAGCAGTATGCTCAGGTGGCCAAGAAGGCCAACAGCATCCTGGCTTGTATCAGGAACAGTGTGGCCAGCAGGACTAGGGAAGTGATTGTTCCCCTGTACTCGGCTCTGGTGAGGCCACACCTCGAGTGCTGTGTTCAGTTTTGGGCCCCTCACTACAGGAAAGACATGGAGGTGCTGGAGCATGTCCAAAGAAGGGCAACGAAGCTGGTGAGGGGTCTGGAGAACAAGTCTTATGAGGAGCAGCTGAGGGAGCTGGGGCTGTTTAGCCTGGAGAAGAGGAGGCTTGGGGGTGACCTTATTGCTCTCTCCAGGTACCTTAAAGGAGGCTGTAGCGAGGTGGGGACTGGTCTCTTCTCCCACGCGCCAGGTGATAGGACAAGGGGGAATGGGCCTAAGTTGCACTAGGGGAGGTTTAAGTTAGATATTAGGAAAAACTTCACTGAAAGAGTTGTGAGGCATTGGAACAGGCTTCCCAGGGAAGTGGTTGAGTCACCATCCCTGGAGGTGTTCACAAGACATGTAGATATGGAGCTTAGGGACATGGTTTAGTGGTAGACTTGGCAGTGCTAGGTTAACGGTTGGACTGGATGATCTTGGAGGTCTTTTCCAACCTAAATGATTCTGTGATTCTATGAATTTAACATCTCAGTACCTCTGTGGATCTGGTTCCTAGAAGATAAAGTTCTGCTGTGACAGGGCACCTTGCATTGGTCTTATACTTAACCACCTGCAAGGTTTCAGACAGTAGTTTCTGAATATGAATTAGTCCAATTGAGCTGAAGATATCTCCATTCTTTTCTTACACATTTACTACTCAAGTTGCAGCAGGCCCACTGTCACCGAGCAGTTATATGTGCATCTCTAACCTCAGCTGGATACACAGGGATGGAGTAAACTATATAATATTCAGATGTATTCATTTTTTTCAGACCATCTATTGAAATCCTGCTGCTAGGAAACAATAATATGGCTAGGGTATCCAACATACTAGGAAGAAAATAGTTTCCTTTATCAATACTAAATTAGTCTAAAATACTTCAACATAGCTACAACTACTAAGCCAAAATCATACTCTGTCTTATACCCAAATATCTATTAATCCACATAAAGTAAAATAAGTTCAGGAGTGGATACTGAGACTTTTGGCAGTCAAGCATTGTATCATTTGATAAAACTTACAGGCAATTGACTCTAGCTCTGTTGAGTCCTGTGTTAGTATTCTTCATTTATAGGAACATATGTAAAGTAACAGCTTTACCTCCATCTGTATTTTCAGTTATTGGATTATCAGTATTTTCCCTGTAAGCATTATTTACCTCAAACAAACAAACAAACAGTTGTAATAATAAACCTTTGAATTGTCCTCTTTTTAAGTTTATGGAAAAAAAATCACACATTGTCTTCTTTAAACAGTTTTAGAAATAATCCTTTCAATAAACAAATATTATATTTTCATGAAATTATCCTTTTTTTTTTTTTTTTCTGCCCTTAATATTTTAGTTTTCATTAGAAGGGAAGAAATTATAATAGCTGAGAGAAAATGCATTTCTCTTACTGTTAGTTTGACAAAATATAATTTACTTACTCCCCTTGTCTCTCAAGCACAAGATCATTGTGAAGGGGGTTAAGTGTAAATTTCTTCCATAAGTATTTTTGTTTGTTTGTTTTAACCTCAAATACTTTCGGATACATATATCTATTTTTTAATATAAATACAAGCAAATTATAACAGTACTGGGTACCCAAATAAATTTAAAAATTAGCTTTACTCTGTAAGCAAAATATAGTCACAACAACCCAAGAAACTGGTGAGTTTGACAGGAAAAAAATCACCACTTGAGAATTCAGCCCCTAGACTTTTAGACCTAGCAGCAACAAGCCAAAGTGCTGCAGCTATCCTTGGATGAATCTGTGCAGCCAGGAACTAGTCCCTTAGCCAGACGCAAAACTGTATAAAGACCTCTTTGGATCAATGTGAGGAGATTCGATATTCTGTGGAAAGTAACAAGAAGCTGGAATATGGTTTTGCAGATCTCATGTAATATACTTTCTGCAAATAAATCAAACATTTGCATCAGCTTAGTGAAAACCTGTGGTTCTTTGAATCAAAGCCTGCTTCAGCTATGAGAAGGATTTTATCATCCATTAAAGTAATCTCAGTCTACCACTAAAACTCAGATTGAATCAGGCCATTGGAACTGGTTGAATTTTCTTTAGGTTCTCCTATAATTAGTTCTGTAATATAATTATTCATACTGACAAGTAAAGTGCACCAAATACAAATATATTTTTTCTATAATTCTTTTACTGTGAACATTATGGAAATAAAAAGAAAAAAAANGCTATTCATATCAGGTGTTGCAGGAATACCTGGAAGTCTTAACAATTAGACAAGATAATGACTGTCATGTACCACCAGCAGGGAGGTGGGGGGAGNGTGAGGAGATTCGATATTCTGTGGAAAGTAACAAGAAGCTGGAATATGGTTTTGCAGATCTCATGTAATATACTTTCTGCAAATAAATCAAACATTTGCATCAGCTTAGTGAAAACCTGTGGTTCTTTGAATCAAAGCCTGCTTCAGCTATGAGAAGGATTTTATCATCCATTAAAGTAATCTCAGTCTACCACTAAAACTCAGATTGAATCAGGCCATTGGAACTGGTTGAATTTTCTTTAGGTTCTCCTATAATTAGTTCTGTAATATAATTATTCATACTGACAAGTAAAGTGCACCAAATACAAATATATTTTTTCTATAATTCTTTTACTGTGAACATTATGGAAATAAAAAGAAAAAAAGACCACATATCTAATTAGTTGGAGCTACAGCAATGAGATATAGATAACCCATATGTTTTCTGTCTCCTTCTCACAGCAGTAAAATGTCTGTGAACAGCTTACTGAGAGATCTTCTCTCAGTAACATTCACTGTGATTCTAAAGATAGTCTCTGCCTAAAACGTGTATGCTAAACCAACTAGATATATCAGGAAGATGCAAGACAAAATTATCTGTGTTTTTTTTTTTTTTAATTATTATTATTATTATTATTATTATTATTTATTTATTTGTTTGTTTGTTTGTTTAGCTATTTAGCTATTCATATCAGGTGTTGCAGGAATACCTGGAAGTCTTAACAATTAGACAAGATAATGACTGTCATGTACCACCAGCAGGGAGGTGGGGGGAGTGACTCAGATTTGCAGATTCCCTCGGTGTGGACTAAGGTGAGATAACACTCAAGGTCGGTGCATAAACATCGACTTTAATAGGAACACAGAGAACAAATACTCTGTTAATGTTGGCACTCTCAACACAGTTATATCCACCTGAGCTATGCGGCTTTATGGAAAATCAAGGTAGGCCTAGAATTACTTGGCAGCTTTGAGGGAAGGAGAAATACAGAGAAATACAGAGAGAGAGAGAGGAATGGAGAGAAACAGAGAGATCACCAGTCCTGCATCCAGCATCGGACCCGCCGACCAGTGTAGTTGGTGTAGAGCTAGTCCCCCAGCAGACTTGTATGTGACCCTATTTATTGGCCCCATCTCTGGGAGTGGTTGAGACACCAGCACTTTTCTATACCTCTTAGGGCAAATCAAAAGGAGTGACAGCAGGCCCCTCCCCATGACCTCCCTCCTGTCTATCTCTTGGCACGACAGCCACGTGGGCTCACAGCACAGTCACTTGGGGCTCGTCCCTTACAACAACAAGTTGGCTTAATCTCCCTCAACTTTAAATACTGCAATCTATATCTAAACTAGCAACTTTAGGATCCCCTTAGAGTGAATGGAGACTAATAAGCTTCTTCAGAACGTGATTTCCATACCTTATTGTAAGAGTTTACAATTATATCAATAGTCCTTGGAATAGAGTATATTTCGCTCCAGTACTATGAAGTAATACTAGGATGACTAGCTTAGATACAGATATTGACATGGTAGATATCAGCATTTAGTCATATGATTCTCAGTCATGAAAAGAAAGTTGTTCAATGAATTTACAAGCTAAACAGGACAGGAAGAAGTGGAGATTCAATAATATTAAATACTTTGCACAAAATCTGTACAAAAAAGGAATATCTTCTTAGTCTTACTAAAATGTTTTAAACAGAAGACTGCATCTACTTGACTTTTCAGTATGCAGTCATTCTTTCAAAGCTCTTCTCTTTAGCACCCTGGAAAGGTCCTCATGCTACACTGCTATGTTTATGACAGTTTTTTTTTTTTTTCCCTAACTTATTTCCATTGTACTAAAAATGCTGTTTGATTCACTTCTACATAGAGAGCTCATAAAATATTGAAAAGCTTCAATAATTTTAAATCATTCTACACTGCACATAGAGATTTAAATTTCAGTGCTAATTTTTTTATTAGCACTTTAATTTGGAAGGTACTAGGCTTCTACAAGATTTAAAATTATTGGAGCATTTCAAATTTTTATAAGCTTTCCAGTAAAGATGTGACTATGGTTCTGGGCTTGTAAAGTGTAGCACAATTTAAATTTAATCTAAATTATTTAAGTGCTTCAGACTTCAGGGAGATTTTCAATCTTTCGAACTGGGATTCATGTTCAGAGACTAAAGCAATCTTATAATGCAAAGTGCTTTCATCATTTTAAAGACCTGCGGGCAGCATTCAGAACAGGCCTTTTTTATTGTCAGTTTGTTAATTTAAATTATTTGTTTTCATCTCCAGTGTATGGAATGGAAACAAGTAAAATAAGAGGATAAAGGGAAGCTACTGTTTCCTCTATCAAGTTTAAGATAACAGTGAACTTTCCCTTTTACATAGATGATAAGGTAATGTGAAGAACATTATTTTGCAGTGTACATTTTGAAACATACTACAAGCTGTTACATGATGTATAGTCTCACCCATGACCATGGGTTTTAAATGTACTCATTATCTTAAATGATCAAGCACATATAACTTGAACTTTCACTCTTGTTGAAGACTTATGTTTCAACAGGAGAGGAAACAAATTGTATTTTGTTTGCTTTTAGTCTAATGTCAACACACTAAATTACTGTAAAATCAAGAAGTGATCTCTCTAACCACCTTTGCCCCATAATTAACATAATATTATGGTCTTGAATATAGGGGTTTCTGATTCATACAATCCTGTGAAGCAAAATTATAACTACCACATGCCTGGGGAAGAATTCTGCTAGCATCACCAGTAATTTTGGAACTGGAAATGTTTACACCCTTCTAACACATGAACAAAACTAATTCTACTGGTCTTTTTCATCATTCTGAGAGTCATATTTCAATAAGTTGTCTTATTCCTTTTTCACGGCAGTATAAAACTTCTACAGGCAGTAAGCAATGTTGTAAAGTTAATATTAAAAGGTGTCAGCATCACTAATCTTGCAGAAATGAACTTTCATATTCAGCTTGAGCAAAAGGTTTATTAAATCTTTTGTACAGATGTTTATCAAGGTGTGCCAAGAACTGTTGAGAAGTGGTCAAACACAATAATGAAGCATGCACTAGAAATTCTTAAACAAGATCAAGCAGGCGGGGAAATGCCATCCTTGATTCCTTGCTCTGACGGGACAGACACAACCGGCTGGTGGACAGCAATGTAATTTGTATCACCCTAATCTAAAAAGAGCTTTAGAGATATATTGTTTTAGCTACTGAAGGACAGGAAGGTCTGAGATGATTCTTTTGAGGTGAAATAATTATATGGCAAAGCCAATGTTTGATTCTTTCCTAAAAGAGCATTAGGTTGCTCCTTGGATAGCATTTATACAACTTATTTTGTACAACTTATACAACAGTATTATACAACTGCAGGTAAAGCCTATCTAGCACTCACTTGGCTCAGTTGCATACAGGACATACAGAAAATGTCTACACTGAAGAAGCTGTTGATCACGCCACCATGGAAGGTGGTAATTGGCAATGGAATGGATTCCCAATCCCTCTCTTTTAATGATATCAATGGAAAAAAAAAAGAAAAAAAAAAAACATTGACATACAGAGTCAGTGTGATTGAGCCTTGTATTTGTGATCTTGAGGGCCAAATTCAGTTTTACTGTAAGTGCTCAGTGTGGTTTAGCCCCGGCAGGCAGCTTAGTGCCACACAGCTCCTTGCTCACTCTCCCCAAGTGGGATTCAGGAGAGAATCAGAACAGTAAAAGTGCAAGAACTCATGGGTTGAGATAAAGACAGTTCACTAGGTAAAGCAAAAGCCACATATGCAATCAAAGCAAAACAAGGAATTTATTCACTACTTCCCATCAGCAGGCAGGTGTTCAGCCACTTCCAGGAAAGCAGGGCTCATCACGTGTAACGGTTTCTTGGGAAGACAAATGCCATCACTCCGAATGCCCCCCCCCCCTTCTTCCTTATTTACCCATGTTATTGCTGAGCATGGCATCATATCGCATGGAACATGTCTTTGGGCAGACTGGGTCACCTGTGCCGGCTCTGTCCACTCCCAACTTCTTGTGCACCCACAGTCTCCTCGCTGGCAGGGCAGTATGAAAAGCAGAAAAGTCCTTGGCTCTGCAACAACTAAAAACATCGGTATGCTATCACTGACACTTTCATCAAAAATCCAAAACACAACATTGTATGAGCCCCTACAAAGAAAATTAACTCTGTCCCAGCCAAAAGCATGACAGTGCTTTTGCTGCTTTTGTGTACAAAGTAGTCATGAATTTGGTTTAATGTCCTTAAACTGGGTTTACAGCTGTGTTCTGTTCTTAGAGTATTACAAACCATCCACTGCTAAATCTGACCCTCAGAACTAAGGCCAGGTTCCCAGATGATTTAAATTTAATTTTGTATAGCATTGTCAGTTTAAGTCATCATCAGTATGTATCAGAATCTCCATAAAGCCATTGTTTTGACTAAAATATACTTGGGGATAAATGGCAAAGTGGAACAAATTATTCAGTACTAATTGTATTAAATGTGCAATAAAAGTAATACAAAAAAGTCTTCACAAATAGTGCACATAATAATTCCTGTCCCAGGGTTCCTGCACTGGCTATGTCTGATGATTAATGATATTCATACCAAAGTAAATTAAAGAGGTTTTATGAGAGATCAAGAATGTACCGGTGGGGGTCTGCCAATTTTGTACAATTCTGAGAGAAAGGACAAAAGTTAAGTGTTTATAATAAAAGGCAAAGAGGATAAGACCTCTCTGATAAATTGATAAGATAAATTGAGATATATTGAGATTAATAGCTATAGCACTTTATCCATATTTGCAAAACCAGCTGGCATGAACGCTGCATTTCACTTCAAGAGATGGAATAGAGATATTTTTCAGGATTCTGATAATATCATGAAATATGAGCTGAAAACAAACAAACACCCCTCACCCCCTGTTCCCACGCATGTTCATCATTTTCATTGATTCACAGAAATGAAATGAGAAAATGGAGATTGGAAATAATCCTCCTCCATCACCCTATGAATCTTGCAAAAAGAGTGATACTTGATGTAATGTCTTGATGTCTCCTACTAACAAGAACTCCTACTAACAAGAACTTCTTCCTTCTTCCATGTTTTGCTGTTTTGTGTTAGCCAGAGGACAAAATTTACAATTGTCGCAGCTGTGCTAGGAATCAATAAAGTGGTCTAGATTACCTGTGTATGTATGTAAAAGCTATCTGTATATGTATAAAATTCCTATAGTTATTAATAAATGTTGACCATGATAGTTTGAAGAATGCTAGCTATTTGTTTTTATTCAATTGCATTTAATAGTATTCCTTTTTTTTTATTTTTCTCTTTAATTTCAAAATTGCAATCACTGTGTTAGTTGTATCTATAGCACTTCTTTTGTAGAAATCTCTGTTGGATCTCATTTGTTAGGAAAAATGGCTCTTTGAGTAAACAGAAATTGTAATCAAGGAATTAATACAGTGTATAAAGCTTGCATTGAAAGATTTTGCTCTCATTCTTGTTAAGCAGACAAACTCATTGGGATTGCTTCTCACTTTGAAATTAAATAGGTATTTGAGAAGACTTTTTTTCAGAGAAAAAAAAGAGGCAAACAAATACATACTTTCATTTTTCACAAAAGCAGAAATAAACTTATTTTCATCTGAGTTTTTTTTATCTGAAAACAAAACAAAACAAAAACTATGCTATAAGAATTAAGAAATAAGAAAGTCCTTCCTAAAGTCTAATTTACTCAATCAAGCAAAACAACAAACACAACCAGCATTCATTGTAATAACCAAAAGTTTTGATCAATAGAAAATCCAGGGTGTTAACTACAGTGCAAAAAGATCTATAAAACCTTGCAACACACAGTAAACATGCTTGTGTACAGCTAGAATTTCACCCCTACACATTTTTAATTCTTTACTGATATTTTATTATATTGTAGAATCTAGAATGTATGGCAGTATTTCAGCTACAGTGACCACAGAATCTCTCAGAGAGAAAATTCTGCTGTCCTAGACTATGACAACATCTCAAGTTTTTCCTTTTGGATTCTTTTGAAAGTGTTGCAATGACAAATTTATAGAACTTGTCTAAGAATTAGCAGTGCAAACTATTATCCAAACACATATGTTTTGGGGTGTTTTCCTTTATTTCCATAATTCTTTCAGTTATGAGATATTTTCTTCTTTGACTGCTAGGTATCTTCTATATAACACCTTTAAAAATATTCAATAATAAATATTTTCAATCTATTAACATCTGAAAACTTTGCTTGTATGATCTTTACAGTCTGATTTAAATCCTAATTTTAAATCTTCTCTAGGACAGGTCCTCTGTATACAGCTACAAATACAGCCACAACCTTAGTTTTCCATTTGGTTATTTAATATGAGATTTAAATTACTGTAGTCTTCTGGGCCATAGCACTTCTTTAGACAATCTACTCAGCCATTGGTCTCCCTGCAATCTGCTTGACAGTGTGGGAGATCTTCAGCAGGAAGCTGTAAAGCTGCAGTCCATCTTGTCTTCAATAAAGAAATCATCCCTCTACAATAATAAAATTTTATAATTCTTTCATAGTACAGTCACTATGTCTCTTAGTCCTAGTAAGTCAAATTTAGAGGGCACTCCCCTCTAAACATTCTGTAGTCTCCAAATGTACTTGCCTGCTATAATGTCTGAGATATTAAGAATATATAAAGCTGTACTCTTTTTGCAATAGTTTCCTAGAAGATCATGTAGTCTCCATTAAAGGGCACCAAGAGCACTCCTGAGAACTGTAACTCTATTTCTTATATGCACACATTGCTAAATGCTTTAAATTGCTTTAATTATTTCTTAGCATAGTATTGTTTTGTTTTGTTTTGTTTTTTGCTAGCCTGCAGTCTCCCAGAATAATTTATAGGAAATGCTTGAGAGTTAACATGGGTTATGGGCCATTCCCAATAGTCAAGTAAAGGGAGACTATAGTTTCTCTGGAGTGAGTAAGAATTTAATAGTATGGATACCAGCTGTTCAGAGTCAGTTGATGTGACTCAGAGAACGGGCCTAGGTACTTTTAATATATTGGTTTAATTTATCTCAAAATCCCTCCAGGCACACATTTTTTATGATTCTTTGAGATGTGTTTTTCAACTTATATGTTATAAAGACTTATGTATAAACCTTTTCTACCAAACTGAAGATTTTTTTTTAGTCAGAATTACAGTCCAACCATTTGTTATACAGTGCCTTCACCAGTCATAAATTGTATGTTTACTACTTTCCAGGTGACGAGAAGGTCTGGTAATACCCTCAAGATGCTAGTGTTCCTAATATGCCTTGGCATGTTAACCATTCTCTGAGAAAAGTGTTAAAAGCTAGTATCTTGATTATGTATCACATTTATGGACTACAGGAAACCCTTGGAGGAAGGTGTGGGTATGACTGTAATCTCAGCTGAAAAGAAGTACAAGAGAATAAACCTGTCCTCTGATCAACATGTACTTCAGAGAAGACAAGCCTGAGGACAGGTCTTGTTTAGGGATTTCATCCCCGCTGAAAAAGCTATACAAGCATCTTGTCAGCTTTTCAGCTGAATTAAATAGTAAAAGGTCATGGGAACTAAACTAAAATGCAGGCTGTCAGGCACAGTCTATTTCCCCACTCCTAACCCTCACCCCCCATATATTTATCTTTGAATATAATCACCTCCTTACTGTTTAAAAAGTAGTAAATTTTAGTAAGTGTGCTCAAGTGTGCTTTTAGTACATGTGCTATGGTGTTGGTCTAATGTTAACAATGGCTTCAAACCCTGTAATTCTGAGTATTGCCCAGTTCTGTAGGATGCAGAATTCAAGATTCATGATATCAAAGAGGTTGGGAAGTGTTATAATAATAAGCTTACAGATCTTGTCTGGGAATCAGCAGTGCAAGCTGACAATTCTGAGAAGTTTCTGATTCTAGAGGAGAGATTTGCAACAAGCAACCAGAAGAAGACAAAGAGGAGAGTACCTGAAAAGCTATCATTCTCTTCTGAATTGTAATAATTCCGCTGACCCCCTCCTCTGTGAAAAAGAGTCAGAGCTGAGTAGAAGCTCTCTATAGTTTCATTCATTTTACAGTACAAATGATAAAATTCATATTCCATTCATTCAAAAGTATTTTGGAACTAAGAGTTCACTCCATTGTCAAACATTTTACTAGCTTCCACATGCATCTCATCTACAGAAGTTCTTCATGAACTAATTGCATTATAATTCAGAATACTGTTACTACTACTACTACTACTGCTACTACTGCTACTACTACTACCACCACTACTACTACTACTACTACTACTACTACTACTATTTTGGCTTGGAAAATACCATTCCTTAAAGGAGTTTAAATTTGGCAGACCCAGCCTTGTTATTTCTCATTGTTTGCTGCTCTCTGGACAGCAAAGCTGTAATTGTTCCTGGCATTTTTATGGATAAACTCTGAATATATAATACCAATTGAACATTTGACATTAGTCCCTATGTGGTTCTGCTGCACAAATATATGGGAAGGACAGTGAATATGGGGAGGAGCTCAGAAGGAAAGGGAACGTCCAATAGGCTGCAATGGATAAGTGGGACCATGGACACTGAGAACTGCATAAATGCATGCAGATCAGGTACAGGAGTTTCTCACTTACTGGCTCCAGTGACAGTGTGAAGTGTCCTGGAAAGCTTCTCTCACCTTTGCTGTGCTGGGAACCTGTCCAGAAATTTATCTGGCTTCTCAAATGTTGTGGATTGGAGCCTAATTTTGTTTCTTAAAATCTAGTACCCTTGCACCATTGTGCTTTCTGAGCTCATTAATTATTTCACTAGCTACATCTAGCTTATTGTGGCTAGTTCCATATTTCACTATCATTCTCAAATTTTCAATCAATTCCTCTCTATTTGCAAGTAGGTCAAGGATGGCTTCTCCTCTAGCTGGTGCATGGTTGGCTGTGTTTGGTTTCTAAGAGATAATCCCTCTATAAATGGTATCTTGTGATTCTGATTACCTTGAGATTTGGTCCAGGAAAATTTCATTCCTGCAGGTCTCTGGTCTTATACCATCTGTCATTTCTTCTTTGCTTTTAGCTGTTTGCAACTTTACCCCAAAACTGAACCACTACATTCTTTAATGAGGATTTGTGTAGTTCACTGATATGTAGGTTTGCAGTTTCCAAATGGCTTAAAGGAACGAGGCACCTATTTCTGTGATTTTTTTTTTTTTTTTTTCCCCTTCTAATTCAGGGTAAATTACATCTACCCCAAAACCTGGGGCTCTTGAAAATCCAAATTAGAATGCTGACTCAGATAATTTTTCCTATATATACACTGTTCAGTATGAAATATATTGGAATTGTAGTTGTGAGAATCATCAGACATATTTCCAATAACATTATGTTATTGCAATGCCATCATTTAATATGATTACTGTCTCTTCCTGTTGTCTTCTCTGTTCTGTTTTTTTTTTTTGTTTGTTTTTTTCTATAATACTATATAGTCAATTATTTGTTCTTTTTCCCTGATTTTTTTTTTTCACCTTCTAATTATATTAATACTTAGGCAGATTCAGTGTTTTATTAGCATCAGTTTGGTATCTCAATATGTACCAGATGGAGTTAAAAGAAAGCTAATTTTCCCGTTTCTAACTGCTAACAGTAGTTTAACACTTCTCTAAAGAAATGTACCAATTCTGATCTTATGATAACTAGTCATATGTCAAAATATGGTAGGTCTCAGCTCAAGACTGCTGCAACATGCAACACTTGCAGATGTTAGCATTAATAACACAGAACACTGAGACAATTGTAGTATCTTATAGCCCTCAGTATTATAGAGATGATGCTAAGCAAATCTTTGTCATGATTATTGTATCAGACTTTAATTTGTGAATACTAATAAGAGGTATTTTGACACAGAGCACTACGTCCATACTGTAAACCCATTACTGAAATTATAATATAAATAAAATGTGGAGTGAAAGGCTAGCAATGAGTGTTCCAGATGTCATACTCTGAAAGCATGGAATATTTATGGACTGTTTTAGTTAGGTGCAATGGATGCTTTGGTCACATGGAGTGTTTGAGAAATGATGTGTTGGAATATACTGAATTATACAGAATGATGCAGATGTTTTCCAGGGATTACTAGTTACTGCATTCCTGAGTGAACACAGGAAACAAAATAGGAGTTTCAGTGATATGGAAAAGGGGACTTAATGCAAATTCTACTACTGGTTAAACAGTATGTAACTTTTTAATGATGACTGAAAAAAGGACTCTTTCATCTGATTCAAAATATGAATAAAATCTAAAGACAGCTAAGAATTTTCTTGTTCAACATTCTAGATATATTAACCAATTTGTAGACTTCATCTGCAAATCTTCTATGTGGTAGCTAGGTATTAACACTTAAATGTATGCAAAAACTATTTATTGGTTTAGTATATACTTTTTTTTTTTTTTTTTCCTTGTGGTTTGTCCAAACCAAAAATGTCTGTGCTATTTGGGAAGTTGGCTGGTTACTGGTTAACTCTGAGAAGCAGACAGTATGTCTGTGTCTACTACAAACATTAAGCTATAAAAACTAATCACTGCAGTTGTAAGAAGACTGAAATTTTATATCTCAGTCTTGATGTATTTCTTCAGGAAAAATGATGACCAAAAACTTAGGCCTAATTGCAGGTACTCCAGGGAGATCAGGAAGAAATAAGAGGGCCATGCAAATTTGATCTCTATCAAGACTTCATTATTTTTCTCCAAATCCTGGAATTCATCAGTCTAAACCAAACTATATTAGCTATTTTTAAGTTTTGGGAAGGTCAGGAGAGTCCAGAGGAAAGGACTCCAGGAAAGTGTTCAACATGTATCCTCCCATATTAGATAGCATATGTTATTATTGAGCTCTGTATTTCTTGGAAGGTAGAGAATAATACTTTATGCCATGAGGTAATGCCACTGACTGACATTTTACTGACAGGCAAAGAAGACCTGTATGCATGTTGTGATTAAAAATTAGATTTACAGATGACTCAGAGCAGTGCCCCTTAATTGACTGGTGTAGGCTTGCCTAAATAAGGTTAAATGCACCTAGTTTTAACTGATACTGAAAATTGGTAAGCAACAGGCGTTAAAACTTGGAAAAGAGGCTGCCTAGTAGTCTCAAGTCCACTGATACAAAGCAAGGAGTTCAGGGTAAAAGCAAAGTCAGTCAGAGCCCTGAAGGTACTAACAGGCCTTATTGGCACCAACCAACCTCAACCGAGGCCCCACCCCAACCCTTCCCATGGGCCCAGGCCAGTATTTCAGCTCTGCCCAGGGTGGTCAGTCCCTTCCAGAGCTACACAGTTGGAGGAATGGCTCTAGATCAGCTGAAGACACAGACACAGACACAACTATGCCTGTGCCTGTGACTCTGTTTGAATGTTGACTCTGACCAATGGATTGACCTCCTGACACGGTCTCGGATCTGCCTTGTCACCAAGAAGTTGCTGGGTGATCTCGACCCTTGTTTGAATCTGACCACAGCCTGAACAGGCCTGCCCTGTTCCCTGGATGGGGCAATGGGTCAGCATTCTGTTTAAGTTAATGCAGAACAGGCCCTAAGTTGGAGCTTGTTTTTGAGCTTTTCTACCTTTCCCTCTATTTTCTGAGGTAAGCACTGGATGACTTCCACACTTTGTTAACCTTTGCACTCTTGCTTCTCACCTATCTATGTTCTTCAGCAGCTTTCCTTGTCCATCTTCCTTAGGCCCACATTGTTCATGTATTTCGTATAGAAGTGCATATAATGCCAGACCCTAAGAAGTATCAGAAATTAATCTAACGCTTCCTGGAAGTGGGTAAAGTAGAACACAAACAAGGTAATGTACAGTCAGGCCATATGCTCTAATGTATACTGGACTAAGTAACTCAGAATCAGGAAGCTATAAACAAAACAATGAGTGTTTTTTTTTTTTTTTTGATGAAGTTAAAGCACATAAACGGGCAGACAACATGTCTTTCTGGTTGATTTAAAAAACACCTAAGAGATTTTTCCAGTACTTCTCCAGGTTCTCCTACACTTGCTATCAGAATGCTAGTTGTGCTATTTAGAAAAGAAGTATATAATTGTATAACTTAACATTTCATTCAATATAAGCCTACAACATTACCAGAATGTTATCTTATTCTGTGAAGTATTTTTCCTTAGCATTACTAGGACAAAAAAAAAAAAAA
>VXAA01011782.1:62396-86562 GCA_013399115.1 Anseranas semipalmata
CAGTTATAAGTAATTTCCTGAATCTTCAGAAACGAGTAGATCCAAGTATCAAATTCACTAGAACAGAAAGATCCATTCATATTAAAATGCAGAGAAGTTAATTGCAGATATAAATTTAATGTATTAAGGAAACAGTTTTATAGAAATTTGTTTCATGACACTTTTTTATTTCACTCTTCTATGGTAAATAAAAATGCAAATAGTACTTCTAAATGTTCGCTTTACATTTAAAAAAAAAATCCCTAAATTATTCCTCTTTTTCAGAAAACAAAAACCCTTAAGTGATTTTTTTTCATGAATTTCATTTAACAAATAAAAAATATCTAAAAAGTTACTGTATGCTGAGACTTCTCTGGGTAATATATTTCTCAAGGAAAACTTGAGAGTCGTTTTATTTCATTAAAGTGGGTTTTAGTTATCCCAGCAAAACTAAAATTGCATGTCACAATATATTCATTAACTACTAACAGAAATTAGAAATCACATGTGAATATTCAACAACAACAAAAAACCTTTTTGCTAAATAACAATGATAGTGCAAAATGTGTGCATCAAGAGTGAATGAAAGAAGAATGAATAACAATGTAATTTCCCCAAAGCTTAGCAAAATCTTTCTCTTTAGGAAACATTTTTCATTTCTCTATTTTTATTTCTAGTCCATAGCATTTGTAATTTTAATCATATGATTAAAATTATACATCTCCATGTGCTATTAATTTAAAAATGTTTTACTGAAGTCAGGATATCTCAGCTAGATCTGAAATAAGTGCTGGAAAGGGTCTTACAAGTACCGTTTCACTAACTGAAAAGGGGATGCTCAGTGAATTATGCTACATACACCACTGTATCGGAAGAACAGTGGAGCCATCAGATATATTTCAGATGCACAACTTGAACAGTCACTTAACCACCATCAGCGCAGAGGAAACAGAAGGGTCTTCCAGGTTCCACTAGCAACTTAGGAGGCTATCTGTCATACAGTATTTTGGATGAGTGCTTAAACCCCAAGAGTCCCAATCACAGTCATTAAAAGAACACTTGAGGGAAACTCATCTCAGAGCTGGTGGCAGTCGTGGGAAGTGGACTTCAGTTTCCCAAAGTCATTAAGGACTCCAAGCCCCTGTAAATTCAACAGGAAAAAAAAAAATAAATCCTGAATTCCTTTGTGAATCTTGGTCAGAGGCAATATTCATTTAAACTCCCTCTTTCATGTCTGTGAAAGGTTTTGAAGTGGTTTTACATTACTCTGGAGACAAGTTCTAATCATCCATTTATAAGGTATCCTAATACATTGCTTTCTCAAGCCCATTTCTTACAAATGTTTCACTATGCATGAAACTATAAAATGTTATTTCAGTCCAAGATAAGTAGTGACAATTTGCTTGCCAGCATGGAAGTTCATACATGCACCTGAGAGGTGTTTCACTCTTACAGACTCTGCTTTAGTGTTTGCTACATTCAAAATAGAGTATGTTTTACAAAAAATGTTAGATCCAAAATACACTGTAAGATTACATTTTAGGTGCTTTCTTCTAAGCAAAATGTATTATAGGCCTAGGCCTTATCAAGAAGGAATGAGAACTGAACCTCTTCTTTATCTTTCGATATACTGAATAATAAGTCCTAACTATTTAATTTAAAAAAATGAGGACAGATATGTAAGTTTAATGTCTTAATTTAAACCACCAAACTAATTTTTAAACTTACAGAACTTTTGGAATGATTAAAACTTTTTTTTGTTTGTTTTCCAGCAAATAAGCAACTTGCCAAAATGCAAAGATTTAGCTCTTTTTTTAGCCATGAAACAGATCAGAATTTGCTTCCCTAGCCAAGAAAGCTACAGCCTGCCTGGTGAGGCTTGCAATTAAGGTTTTATATGATACAAAGTTGATGAGTTTGAGATCCATTAGGATTTCTTTTGAGTTGCCAAATAGTTTGGCACAGAGCATTTTAGAGCCAGCAGATGATATAATACATTTCAGTCATTATTAATCTGAACTAGACTTGAAACAGTGATCGAGAGGTAGAAGCGCCTGTGTGCTGTTTCCAGTCCCCTGAGTGAACTAGCTCCCGTAGGGCTCATACTTAGCAATAAAAACAGTTACACTGAGCAGACAAACTGTAGAAGCTTTCTGTTTGCTTCTAAATCTTCAGTAGATCAGTCGCAGCCAGCATTCATATTAATGTCTTAGAGGCCTTTAGATATTAAAGCTTGTGTCAGAAAAATCATACTCAGCAAAACTAAGAGTTTTATTTATTTATTTATTTATTTGATTTCATAATAACGGGCTTTTGGTGATAAAAACAGATTTTAAGTCAGAATACCAAAATTAAGAAGTCATGTATGTCCACAATTATAAAGTAATTGTGAACAAAGTGACATGCTAACTGTTGAAATACCGTAAAGCTTGAGACTTGCATAATGTAAATCTACTTTCTTTCCTTCCATAACAATTTTCTCTAGAGGTCATTCTTCTATCCTCCTAACATATCTGTAAAATCTAAATATAGGTAAAGCAGCTGTAAGATCTGTAAAACAACCACATTGTGACATTATTACTTAATATTTTATGCTTATGAATGGCTTCTACGGTGTGAGGAGACAGTATCGAGGGTATCCATGTTACCTGCTGTGAGACTGTTCTTTTAGGATACCTAAGAAGGAACTAAGAGAAACAAGGAATGCCATCCTTTGCTGTCAGAGCTGCTTGATTTCTGTAGAACAGTGATATTTTATACCAGTGTGACCATCCAGCCTACACTTGCAGAAAGACCTCACAGAGCTATAAAAGTGTACGCTGACAACGGTGTTTTGTGGAACACTTGAGGTTATACTGCAGTTTTCTAATCCTATACAAGGGTACCCACAGAATGGACAGATGCCTTGGTTCTTATATTTGAATTCAAACTCCATCCAGGTTTAGAAATGAAGAATAATGTACACAAGATTGTAGGTATTATGTACACCCAGGGCACTGAGATCTGTGTACCAAGTTGGAAGTGCCTACATCTAACAACATGCAACAGTGTGCGCAAGGTCTGGTTCTTCGGCTAGCTTTAATGCTTGTATAAAAATCATACTAATTAAGCCAATGATTTTTGATATTCATTTTATATTTATGGTTATTTTTCAATTTCATTTTGTCTCTTTCTTTCCTGTAGTTTTTTAAGTACCTCGCTGGATATTTACTGATAGCATAGGACATATTTGCATGCATATCTTTCAATAAATAATATTATTTTTATTTTTTATCTATGTATTTCTGGCTGAATAAGTGTACTGAGGATATAATTCTCCAGAACAAACCTAGTGGAAAGAAGAGTTTTGTAAGACTGGAGATAAAAGACGAGCCCAGATATCTCAGCTATATTAAAGCTGACTATTAAAGGAAGCTAATAGCAATTTTAAATTGGTATCTAGAAACTGTAGATGCTTTTATTTAAATTATACAGATTCATGGGCACAAGTAACTACAAAGGTCTACTCAAAGACAAAGGTTTCCTGTGTGTAAATATGAATACAGAAATTAAGGTCATGATTCCTTAAACATAGGGTTTTTTTATTGTTTGATATGTTTAGAGTATTTGAGACATCTACTTAGGACAGACATATTAGACAGTATTTATATGAATTCGTGGCTTCCTTTCGCTGCTAGAAAGGCTGCTAGACAGTCGAGATCCCTAGAGCATCTGAAGTGGATCTAGTCACTTAACTATAAGCAACTTAATTGGACACCAACAAGCATTAGAGATCAGCTGCCTGTAATTTTAAACTATAAAGTGTAATCAGTCTTTTGGGTTTAGTGCAAGTATTCAAAAATTGCAACCTGTATTTGGGTAGTTTGGTTATGCTTCATTGACATTTTCTTGCTGCAAAGCAAATATCCTGCATTTGGGACTTTTCCATATTTTGTCATTAACCAGCCTGACTATCTCTAATTATGTTTTCCATGCTGTTTGTGTATGTCATTTTAGAAACAAACACAAAGAAACTCCATGTAGTTTTGCATTCAGCACACAGAGGTATAATCTGTTCCCTTTGCTGGAGGAAATCCTCCGTGATGTGCTGCCAATATTTTAACAAGAGACTCTCACAAATCATTCTTCCTTTAAGCCTACGTTAAATCTGTGCACCAGGAGTATGTTTGCTCCAGAGAAGAATGGCAACAGATTCATTTGTTTCCAATTTAATGTGAAAATGCATTCTCATAAGCATAACCAAGAAAGATTGGATCTTCCTTGGCAAACAAACTGATATTAAGCTCGAAATATCTAGACTATGTTCTTTAGCAAAAACAAACTGACGAATAAAATGTGTACAGACATGGTTACTAGGATAGCACTGTCTGCTATGAAACAGTAGGTGAGCAATACTATTAGTGGTTATAGTGGTTATCTTTTGAGATGTAATACATTGTAAGATGTTTGTTTTTCTCACTAAGATATCTATCATTTGGTAAACTCCAAAGAGTTCCCAAATGCAAAATGTTCCAGATATTGCATAAAACAAACAAACAACACTAAACAGTTGTGAATACTCTGAAAATGATTCCCCCATCTCAAATTGCATTACTTTTATTATTATTTTATTGCAATTATTTCTACATTATGACACCCTTACAGTACTATGTGTGATGTTTCAGTATTTCCCAAGGGAATTATAAGGGCTTAGGAAAGTACTTTTGTATCAGCAATATACTTAGGAGCCATCAGAGAAATGGGGCTAGGACAGAGTTATATTCCTCCTATATACTCCAGAGTTAAATGTTGTGGGGAGAATGTCCACTCTGCCTAGGTCTTCCTCAGCCAGTGGCTGATGCACTCGCAACAGTGCCATAACCTTTAACGAATTTTGGGAGAGCAAACTGTCACTTTACTGTTAGAGCTTTTTCACGTTACGTAGATAAATGAAATATATATTAGTTGAAAAAAAAAAAAAAAGAGGGGTGCAATAGAAGCAAGCATGTTTTATATCTTGTTCTAATATTCATGTACACCAGCAACAGTGCTGTGTGATTTAAAATGGTAGTACACAGGCTTTTTCTGAAAGCCCTGAAGTATACTCAATCTCCTCAATTTTATTTTTACTGTAATATTTTCATTAAATATTATATTAGTTTTACTTAATTTAAAATAAAAGTACATAATAAAGCTGTAATTTCAACTCATATCCTAAACATGAATAGTTCCAGCAATTTGACATGAATGCCAGGTTTCTGGATGCACATAGAAATAACCTCTATAGTATCAGATTCTGACAGTATAAATTTCCCTGAAAGTAGATCCAAATTTGCCCTACATTTTTAGTATTCTAAAAAATAAACTATGAACCTTAAAAATAACTAGGATAGGATAGGATAGGATAGGATAGGATAGGATAGGATAGTTCAGTTGGAAGGGGCCTACAAAGATAATCTAGCCTGACCACTTCAGGGCTAAACAAAAGTTAAACATATTATTAACGGTATTATCCAAGTGTCTTTTGAACGCTGACAGGCATGGGGCATCAACCACCTCTCTAGGAAGCCTATGCCAGTGTTTGGCCACCCTGACAGTAAAGAAATTTTTCCTCATGTCCAGTCTGAACCTCCCCTTGGGCAGCTTTGTGCCACTCCTGTATCTATCATTGGTTATCAGGGAGAAGAGATCCACACCTCCTTCTCCATTTTCCCTGCTTAGGAAGTTGGAGAGAGCAATGAGGTCACCTCTTAGCCTCCTTTTCTCTAAACTATGCAACCCAAGCATCCTCAGCCTCTCCTCACAGGACATGCCTTACAGACCTTTTACTAGCTTTGTTGCCCTCCTCTACATGTATTCAAGTATATTAATATCCTTTTTAGATTGTGAAGCCCAGAAATGCATGCAATATTCAAGGTGAGGTCACACCAGTTCTAAACATAGTGGGATAATCGTCTCTTTTGACCAGCTGGGTATGCTGTGTTCAATGCACTCAAAAATGCAGTTTGCTCTCTTGACAGCCAAAGCACACTGGTGAAGCTAATCAGTGTCTGAACATGTACGGAAACAAAAGTTTACAGTCCTAGTGAACAGAAATGAAATGTCCCCCACACCCTGTCCCCCTACACCCAAAACCCTACCCTCAAAGCTAATACATAGAAACCTGGGATCTTCATGTCTGTTTTGCAGGTGGAAACCTACAGTTTTTTAGACCTGATTTCTTCTCTTTCCATGCTATGGAAGGAAATCAATTCATTTTACAGAATAATAGGAATTAAATTTAAAGATTTGGTATAAAGGTTTAAATTTAAAGTGTTTTTTTTTTTTTTTTTTTTTTCAGCTTAGAAAATAGGAGACTGACCTCATTGCTGTCTACATCTTCCTCATGACAGGGAGCAGAGAGGGAGGTGCTGATCTTTTCTCTCTGGTAAGAAGACTGCTGATAGGACCTTAGAGAATGGCTCAAAGCCCTGTCAGAGTATGTTCAGACTGGATTTTAGGAAAAAATTCTTCACTGGGAGGATGGTCAGGCACTGGAACAGGCTCCCCAGGGAAACAGTCATGACCTTAAGCCTGTTGGTGTTCAAGAAGCATCTGAACAATGCTCTAAGATATATGGTTTAATTCTTAGGTTGCCCTTTGTGGAGTCAAGAGTTGGACTCGATGGTCCTCATGGGTCTCTTCTGACTCAGGATACTCTATGATTCTGTTAAAGATATTGCGCTAGATAAGAGGTGGTGTTTCCTCAATAGGTGGGAGTCAAAAGTCAGAAGTAGAGCTCATGCACATCTGATTGATATGCTGATTTCTGTCATACAATTATCAAACTATATTGCAAATATTCTCCCGAGTGTATGGAAGATTTATATAGTATAGTTGTCTGATGGACCCTAATATAGAGAGGTGAAGTCTTACAATTTCATTCCTACTTATCACATCTTACTTTCTAGAGTTTTTAATTGCCAAATTTAAGAGCTTTCTGGATTAGAACACAGACTCTTTTTGAACATTAGAAAGAATAGATCTTTTTTTTTTACGTGTTAAATGCACTACATAGAGTATAAAACAATGTTTCAGAACTGGAAGTTGTGAAAGCTCAGTTTCACAGAAATTGATTTAGTTGTCTAGTACAGGCAAGTTATATTGTTTAAGATGGGTCTGGCAGATATCAAGGTATCACGCAGGACCTTGAAAGACATGAATATAAGTTGCCTTTGTGCCTAACTAGCACAGTGGGAATCCACCTTCCAGTAACTGGGGCAGTAAGGAATTGACAGACCCACAAATAACTGCCTAATGCTTTTCAGATGTCCTGTGATAATCCAGCTGGTGTGAACCCACCACTCCAGAACAGCTCTAGACTCCTGGAATATCAGTGCTGTGTCTGCCAGCCACACATAGATATCCTGGTTACCTATATTATGCACAGATGGCTCTATGTCCTCCTGTGTGGGCAATTAAATAAAGCACTTAGTGTCAGAATACTATAGCTATTTATCAATTTGGGGTCCAAGTGGGCATTAGTTTAGATTTTTGAGAGAAACATAGTTCATGACAAATATCTACATCCTACAAAAGTTTTTTAATAACTTTAACAGAAAATCACAGAATGATTGAGCTTGGAAGGGACTGCTGGAGGTCATCTGGTCCAACTCCCCTGCTCAAGCAGGGCCACCCAGAGCAGGGTGCCCAGGACCATGTGCAGACAGCTTTTGAAGATCTCCAAGGAGGGAGACTCCCCAGCCTCTCTGGGCAACCTGTTCCAGTGTTCCATCACCCACACAGTGAAGAAGTGCTTCTTGATGTTTAGATGGAACCTCCTGTTTTCCAGTTTGTGCCCATTGACATAAAACCACCTCACCACTCCTCACATCATCTATTTTCTTACACTTACTTGTCCCTGATACACCTTGATCTCTCTTTTCCTGCCTTTGATCCTAAACATCCCGTAAGTGTTGTGCATAACAGGTTTTCTCTGTAGCCTGAGCAGAGGCCTTTGACACCTCTAGATTGTAGGAGCAATAATCAGGATAGAATTAATATAAATTTTTTCTTTGAACCCAAATATAAGAGTACTGAAGCAGCATAACCAACAATAGTATACAACTATTTTATAACATTTTGATAGCACAGCCAGATATAATATATAAGTATTTCACATCAAAGAGTGACCAATAGGACAACAAAATGTCAAAGAAAGATATATTGTGGGTAGGAGACACCCAAATGATAAAAAGGACAAAGGACTGCAAATAGGCAGATCACTTTCCTGAATAAGCAACAAGAGTGACTGGGAAAAACAAAGATGAGATGCACAGCATTGAAAAAGATAAGAACTCCTTCTGGGATCTAGGAAAACAGCATAAAAGTTGCAAGCATAAAGAGGAAACATCAAAGAAGGAAGACAAACCTGTTTCAGTTTTGTCTTGTCAGAGCTCTCAAGCCTGATCACCTTGACCTAAGAGGGTAAGAACCACCAACAACCACTGGCTTCAGTGCTAACTATTCAAAAACTGCTCTGCAGTGTTGTATATTCACAGCTAATTTAGAATATGTGTTAAAGACTAACACCATCATATATGTAGTCATGATGATTAATAATGTGTAAGAACTAGCAGTTAGCAGTGTGAGTTGTTAATGAACTGATTTAGTAAAGTTTACTTTTAAAGTTTAAAACTGGAATTTGTCAGTGTTTTAAACATTCCATCCCAGCCAGCTCTAATTCCCATAAATAGAAACATGCACAAATATATATATAAATATGCATAAATCCAGCTTCAGTAATTCTTTCCCATATGATTCATGATAATCTGTTTGTTTTTCTTATCAGTTGCAAAAGTCTGGCTAAATCTCTTTAAGGCTGTAATTGAATGGTTCTTTCGGTAGCCACTCACTGACTTGATAATTCTGCTCTTTGCTATTGCCTGTGTTATGTGCTGTTTATTAGGGTATGCATATCTCTGTGTGTGCTTAATTGATTACTCTTTCCGTTTCTTGTACTTGTAGTTTTATGCTGAATAGTCCTTAATGCAGTATCCCAACAAAACAGAGCCATACATTCTAGATATCTTTACATGGTGGTATGAGATAAATGGTGGTAATGAGATAAATTTTTGGCCCCACTGAAGTCAGTGAACATTTTGATATTGAAGTCAGTGAGACTAGCATTTCCTTGATCTCCTATCATCTCTGAAATATATAACATTAGCTATTCAGAATATGTATTACAAACAATAAACACAGTTACATCAGATCTTTCCTTCTTTAACTTTCATTCTTCCCTACCCATAGACTACTCTGTGCTGTTGTGCATATTCAGTTTCACTTAATGCTCAGCATATTGAATATGATGCAAAGAGGGATATAAAAGTTGATTACAGATTTCTTAAAATTCACTTGCAGTGAAAAAGCTTCAAAAACTAAGTATGTCTGTCTTGGTTAAGATATAACAGAGAGGTGATACTCTGCAGAAATATCTGATGCTTGTCAACATTTCAGTTAAAATTGTAATGGAATGGTACAGGAAGAATTGGAAGGAATGGTATGAAAATACTCAAGTGTTCTGAACTTCACAGAATAAAATTCAGACAGTGGATCTGATCAGCAACACACTGAAAATGACAGAAAGCTTCAAATATTATGCCTCACTTAATCTTTTCATAATACTTCTGGAAATAACAAGAAGGCATTGTTTAGAGCGTGGAGCTCAGAATGGTGAATTCTCATTTGAGCTTGGTGACTGACTCATAAGAGAAAGTTAAGTTATTATTTCTTTCAAGGCAAGAATTTCCTAAGTATGACGTGGCGATAATAAAAGAAAACATTTTTGGGAACTTGAGGAAGAGAAAGTGGCTTTAAAATGTGAAGTACATTTATAAAGTGAAGTGGCATGTGTATTGTATCAGAATTTTCTGATTGTTGCCTAAATCAGTAATACGATTTCATAAAGGCATCACAGAAGATAGACATTGCAGCAGAACACTGAGCCTAAAAGAAAAGTTTTTGACTTTTACATTAGAGCTGATAAGATTCTCAATGTCACTTTTTCATATAGAATGTATATAAAGCAGTTTTTAACAGTGACGTGTCAAAAGCAATCTGTATGTATGCATGAATTCTTATATATATAGGGTCAGATATGTAAGGTCAGGGGAGTAGAATTATCTCCCTAAGGCTGTACAAAAGATCCTCAGCTCATGCACTGTTTGTAGTAGGTAAACATAAAAGTATGCAAAGCCAAATTCAGAAAAATCGTTCACAGACACTGGAGGTCCATTCATATCTGAACAGCTTGTAAAGTAATTACTGTGGTCAGTATGTTTGGTACAACCAATCATGCAGTTCAGACTGTGTTAATTACACTGGGTTACAGCAGCCACAAAAGAGGAGTAATATTGAAAGGGGGCATGTAATCTTTCTCTACATTTGATATTGTATGTTTGGTTTAATTAGATTTAATTTGAATCATTTAGGTTATTCCTTTCCCATATAGCTTTCTGAATTCTGAAAAAAGTCAAATTACAAATTGTAAAGCCTTTAAGTCTCTATGAATATGATAAGCCTCTAAAGTTAATGTAAACAATGTCTATTGATTACAGGTAATAAAATAGGGGCTATGATTATCCACTCAAATGAGTGTAAATGATTATTAAAACATGTACTGGGGAGACTACATTTCAAATGATCTGTTATTTTGACTTCCTTAGACTTTTAAAGGGTGGATTACTACTAAGAAACTTAGTGTCTGTAGATTTGTAAATAACTGTCTGCTCTAATTCAGATAACCATTTCAGAAGAGATGATACAGGTTAATTTCTTCCAGTGATCACCAGGAATCAAGTTCAGTGAGTTTGAGTGTGTATCCTTGCAATAATGTCGCATATAATACAGCATCAGGGAAACAGAAACTGTGTTAATTAAGTTAAAAAAAAAAAAAAAAGAAAAAAAGAAAAGGCTCAGGAGACAGATCACAACTAGCAGTGAGTTTATCCTCATAAGTCTGACTCTTAGGCTGAGTGTCAAGTATAGTTTCTTAATTTCTCCCATATCCTATTCCATCCTCTTGGCAAATGCATAGGAGAGTTTGTATGGCCAGTGTCTACTTTCTCCTTCCTTTCTGGATGAACTGAGGATCATGATTACAGTGGATTTCCTTCTATAAATATCATGGAATCTGAATTCATTTAAAGAAGATATGTACTTATGAAATGAAAATGGTAAACAATGACATATTTAAGCTGGAATATGATGCTAAATATGTTGACTGCCTTGATGTTAAAACCAGGCAAAACAATTTAAGCTATTTAAAATCATAATCACTACCAGGTTTATAGCAGATGAATTATAAATTCCTCGAGAGCGGTGGAAAGTGATTTTCTAAAAGAAGAATCCGCTAATGATTATTTACATTTTTTTCCACAAGTGTTGTTGTGAACAACTTCTGAATACATTTCTGCTAAGCCTATCAGGGACTTTATAAGATCCAAAAGAAAAACACACACACACAAAACAAACAAATAAATAAACTGAAAGCTTTCCGTGCTTCTGTTAAATTTTCCATTTTATCAGTGGATAAAATCAGTTATCAATTAAGACTACTCAAAGATTAAATCATGATATATAAGAATAACTAGGACCATCTGATCAACTTCTTTCTGCTGCCATGTATCACAGTTCAAATTTTTGCATTTTATGCAGTCACCCCATAGTGAAGATTACGTTAAAGCCAATAATTGTATCTGACTAAAAATGTATGGTGTATAACTAGACTGAAATAATCATTTTCCAATGGTTAATTACCCTCACTCTTTGGTATTTGTGCCTTATGCCCACATTTAATTTGCCTGGCTTCAGCTTCCATTGATTTTAACTTGATTTTCTTTCTCTGCCAAACTAAAGAGACCTTTATAAATTAGTATTATCTTCTAAGAAATACATAAACAGTAATAAAGTAATTTTGCAGGTTTGGTGGTTTTGGTTTTTTTTTATGCTACATAGGCTGACTTTTTAGCTATACTTCACTGAAAAAAAGCTTCTCAGTTGTAAAGAGCAAGGTATGCTTTTTCCTGCCCAGATCTGTTCCCCAAGATATGTACAGTCATACAATGTCCCATGTGACAAATTTGGAGAATAGTGCTTAGTTACGGTTCCAGAGTTGCTTTCTGTAAGGAGAGTAAGCAGGACACCTTGAAAACAAACTCACAGTACCCTCCAAAAAGCAATATGGATATCCATTGAGTCTTTCACCATCAGGTGTTTTCAAATATTTCTGTGATTTTTTTTTTAAACCTCATATTTTAACAGCTCTAAAAAGGTGTCTGTTAGAATACTGAGCAATATTTCAATACTAATAATAATGCTAAATGAAAAAAACGTGAAATCCTTTTCCACATTCCTACGTTCCTATTCTGTACTCACTTCATTATGAATGCCAAGTATTACAGCAGTCTTTTTTTACCTGCAACTTTTTTTCAGACATACTGACTTCCCAGGACATTCTCCTGTTCTGTCAAATTTTGAAGTATATAATTATACACTAACAGTACTGTTTATACATTGTGTTATTTGTCAGAATACAGATTAATGTAGGATCCAGATCCCCACTATAACTGCCAACTTCTGATCATTATTTACTGACATTTGTGTAATTTGAAAATGTTACCACCACAGATTTCAGTTTTTATTCAGGCTAATGAATAAAATTTTGATCACAGTCTCTATTTTATGTAGATGTGTGGATATATATATGCACACATACACAACATACACATAATATAAAATATATCATAAATATAACATCTTGATATTTAATATTAATATAATAAATCTGAGTATATTTAATTATATGTTAATATAATGACATATGATAATACCGTAGCATATATCATGTAATGTTATATAATGTATATTAAATAATTATAATTAGTTACTATGATAATGTTATAATTCTATTTGAATATTCTGTTGTATATATTAGTATATAATATTAATCACAGCATCAGTCTCAGAGGAATTCTGTTAGAAACATCACCATGTGATTTACATGGATAATCACTTTTACTGATAACTTATCTTTTTCTTAATTCTTTTAACATAGACATTATCATTACTCCACAATTTTAGTTTTTGAAAGAGAATACTCTTTAGCAATTCCCAATTAAATAATAAAGTACCTTTATCTTCTAACCTTCCAATCTGCTTGAAGAATTAACTCAAGTTTTTTTGGCAAGTCCTACTTTCTGTTAGATCAAGTTGGCAGAGATTAATTATATTATTTCAATTATTTATCAGTTCAATCGTGTACTAGTATTCTGTTAATATGCCAAACTGTCCTAAATTTATGCAGTTGTCACCTATCATTTTGTTAAAGAATATTTATTTGGTAATGTTAGTTTGCAAACTCCAAAGATTTAAAGTATTACCTATTTAATCAATAATTACAATTTAAGGATAAAGAAATGGAATAAAAAAATAGAGTGTGTTATGGCAAATGTGTTCTTGATACCTGCAGAGTAGTGTATGGCACTAGAAGACTTCAAATAAAGGAAGAGACTGGATTTTCTAATAAAGCATTCTTAATCGTTAAATACAGGTAATATTCCTCAAGATCTGAGGAAAAAATGTTTTATAAGTAATATGTTAAAATCAAGTCTGTTATCTCAAAACATTCCTCTATGCACTCTCATGAGAAAAATTAGCACGGAGTGTGAAATTCTCTTTAAACTCCTTCCCTACTTTTTCTCTTTGTAAGAGAGACAACTTCATAGGGACTTCACAAAACTAGAACTAGCTCTTCATTCTCCTTGAATGAGGGTACGGCAATCACATGTTAAGCTGAAAGAAAAATAAAGGTTATGTTACTTCTCTCAGCTCTGTTCTCAGTCTCTGTTACTCTAGAAGATCTTCCATTATTATGCATGTCACAAACACAATGGCTGAAACACAAGTTTCTTCTGGAATGATCATGCTTTTAACCTCAATAATGATTTTGTAGGGCTCTATAGTCCATATGCCTGCATCCAGAAATCTTCAGCAGACCCTGAAAGTATGCATCTTTACATAGAAAGTATCTTTAAGACAATGCAGGAAGGAAGGGTACCTGGTTTCTACCTGGCAAAGGGAAATGTATCTATCTTAAGCTTCCCATCCCCTTACCTATTGTTAATAATCTTGTATCTTCTTCTTTTCAGTTAACACTGGGGAAATGGACAGAGAACCCACAAACTTTATTCTCCTGGTGAAGAAACACACTTGCTTTTGCCATCAACATCAGAAGATGGTGTTTGGGAAGCATCTTTGTTGCTGCTACTGAAGTTCGTTTGATTGAGCATAAAGTCAAAGACACTGCTGGGACTCCTTTCTCTGCCACTTATGACTATGATTTTGCTGGCTTATCTGTCTGTCATACTCAATATTTTCCTATTTTGGCTCTTCAAAAGCAGATCTTGTTGCCCTCTTTTCCCAGTGTTGCTGAGAAGTGGACTTAATTAGAAATGATTGGAAAGGATTATTTAGAAAGGATTGGAAAAGTATTTTCAGCTACAGCTTACCTGTATGTGTTAAGACTACATAGCTTTTACCAAGAAAAGTAAAATGAATTCTTAGCTATGGCATAAAGACTCTATTACCATTCTTTAAATTAAATGATATACCAAAGCAGAGGTATCCAGCTACTGAAAGTGATTTTACATTTCCTGAAAAAAAAAAGGAAAAAGAGAAGACTCACCACCGCGCCCAGAAAAACAGGATTTGTAGACTCAATAAATTATTTCTATTACTATAATTTACAATCATGTTAAAAATTCTGCTAAAAATAAAAATTTTTGAGCATGTATGTGAAGTTGTATGCAACATTTCACTATTAAATTGTATTGTCAGAAAGCCATCTGGCTAAGATTACACAGAATGATAGGTTACGATTTTTTGAAGTCTGAAGTTTAGAATGAAAAGCACTTCCATTTTACTTTTGCGCAATAGATTCTGATACTTTATTACCTGACTTTACTGTTAGATGGACAGTTATTAAAAACTAGTTTTCTTTTCTTTATGTATACTTTATAAGAACAAAGTTTAACTTGTCAAATAGTTCACTGTTTTATGTCAATTGCATACTTGCAGAATTAGGCAAGCAATATCTTCTAGATTTTAGCTTATGAAATACTATCTATACTTCCTTATATAGGATGTTGAAACAAAGAAACAAATGTTTATCCTTTTCCTAATTTGAAAAATCTTATTGTCAAAAAGGCTGTCATAAAACATTACCAAAAGATCAAAGCAATTTAGACAAGGTATAGGAACTGTAAAACAGAGGTTAATAGAGGTTAACATTCCCCTATTAATCCATTATCTCAGTTGCTGATGTTGAATCATTTATTCCTAGTTAATGAATAAACATCTTCTCATCCCAAGGGTTCAAGTAGGAAATAATCCATGTGTACTAGGTATATCAAAGTGGGCAGAAGTACTATAAGTGAAAAACGTATAAGAATTAGCTCAATGCTATAGACAGTACCATACTAATTCCTTTTTAGCAAATGCTATATTCTTGTTGGCTAAATGCTTTTCATCTTTAGATGCTGTATTTGCACCTGATATAAAAATAGTGAAAATTAATTTCTATAAAAAATACATATCTTTGCATATATTGATATACATATGTACTATATATATATGGGGTCTTGTAATTGTTCATAATTTTGTAGAGTGAACTATTAATGACTTTAGAAGATGGATGGACATTTGACTAGGTTGTGCTCACACATCAGTTATGATACTGGGAAAGCATAGCTTGAAGGCTTGAAGTCATTAGATACATTTAGGCAACTGAGCTGAGGACTGTATGTACAGATTAGAAGAGAAAATCCTACCTTTTCTCTTACAACTAAATATTTCTGGCTGTACAAATGTCATTCATGACAATAGCTTCCAAATGCTTCCAAAGAAGAAATCGTTAATACTGGAGAAGTACAATATTCCCTACCATAAAAAAGCTTCATTTTGGTGTTTGTTTATATGATTCTTGCTCTTCGTATTACATTTATTTTCTTTCTTACTGTTCCATGTCTGTTACCCTGTCTCATTTTTTGTGAATTTTTGGTAGAAAATGTGGGAATTCTAAATCAAAATGAACTTTGCTCTTTGCCTTCGAGGGTTCTGTTTGGTTGTATTTTGTTTTACTAGGAAACTAAATTTTTAAAAGAAAAACTCAATTACAGATTTTTGTTGCTGAGTATTTTATATGCTAATTTTTTTCTTAAAATCTTTGGGAAAAAAGTTTCCATAACTAAAAATAGTTTACTGTTTTTGTGTCTACTTTTTTTTTTTTTTTTTTTTTTTTGGTAGCAGAGACTGTACTGTTGTGTTACATGCATATTATTGTTGTGCATACTGTTTTTGTTTTTACAGTTCAGTGAAAATTGGTCATTGGCATGCCATAACAAAGTAATGTTTTAACAAAGCAATATTTTAATTTTTGTCTGACAAAGAAAGAGGGCATGTCTGCCCTTCATTTTTCCTTTTTCTTTCTTTTTTTTTTTTTCTTTTTGTCTTCATTGTGTCCTATATTTGCTCTCTGTAATACACTCAGTAACAAGTCATCTGTGATTGACCTTGGAGTACAAGGACATCCTTCTACCTGATGTTGAATGAGCAGCCTGACCATTCAGAGGAGAAGAAATAAAAAGTCATGATACTACTTAATCTCTACGATTATAGTGCTGAAAGAAGTTTACACATTCTGGAGTTCAAACAGTGAAGGAAAAGATGACATAGGTGATGTCAATACATCTGAATGAGTACTTTATTCTTCAGTATTTGTAATTCCTGGGTGGAGATGGCTGACCAAGACAAGTTCCATACCTGTACAGGACTAAACCTGGGTGTGCATCATTGGTCCATCCCATTTCATAGTTTCAGAATAAGGATTTTTGGTGTGCATCTCTGTTGTGGATTAACCCCAGTAGGAAGATAAGCAGCACACAGCCATTCACTCACTCCATTGCAGTGGGATGGAGAGAGAAATGGAAGAGAAGAAGTGAGAAAACTTGTGGGTTGAGTTAAAGACAGTTAAATATGCAAAAGGGGTGGTGGGCCAAACTAAACCAAACCAAACCACAACCACCACCACCAAAAAAACAACCANTCTATTTGGGTCAGCTATCCTGACTGTGTTCTCTCCCAGCCTCTTGTCTACCCCAACCTACTCGCTGGGGGGCAGAGTAAGAAATGGAGAAAGCCACACTGTCTAAGCACTTTCAGAAATAGCTAAAACATCAGTGTGCTATCAACACTGTTTTGGTCACAAATCTAAAACACAGCACCATGTGGGCTGCTATAAAGAAAATTAACTTCATACCAGCCAGACCCAGTATAATCTCATACGGGAGCCACATGTGCCTCAGTGAGGTATTAGATACGATTCTTGGGAGATTAGGACTCAAATCCATAGTTCACATCAAAATTAAGTCTAAACAAACTTGTAATTCCAGCCTCTCCTGGATATTAACCATAGCAGCTGCCTTGCTGGATGGAACTGCAAGTGCTATTAAATAGCACTTTTTTGATCTTCTGTGGATGTGAAGGAAGAGTTGTCCTTTGTGGAGGTCTGGGCTGAGTACTTAAGACCTATCGGAATTTTCACTGGAAAGACACTTTATTTTGCTTTCAAAGTTCAGCATCTGTCTAAACATGTGTGCTCTTGAAAACAAGAGAAGTGTCTATTACTCTGCCTTCCTAGGGCAGTTAATGAGCATACAGGGAATATGCACAGAGGGAAAATAAATTAAAGAAATATTTGTGTAGTCCAAACCGTACATTGTAAGTCAACAAAGTCATGCTGTTCGGACAGTGCTGAAGAGAGTCCCAAACTACTTTTTTGATGCACTTTGCAGATGTTTTGCCCAAAATATCTTGCCCCTCCAGTAAATATTATTTGCACATTCTCTAACCTATTTCTTTCTTTGCCAAGTTGAGCTTTAACACATTTACTTACATTTTTTTTATGTGAAAAAAGTTCTGTGTATTCATGTATCCAGATTGAATTCAAGTATTTGCATTTGTTGTAAAGCCCCTGTCCATTTTAGAAACAGAAATAAAAATCAAGCAAACAAGAATATGTTAACTGTTGTCATGTATACTATAATGGCATACCTTTTCAATAATTTCTTCATGAATCATTCTGCATTGTTGCAGGCCAATTAATTTTTCCTTCCATATTATTTTAATGTTTGAATTTCATTTATTTTTTTCAGTGGACATTTTATCAATATTTCACTTAGGCCAATATTTCTCACCTGTTAGCTTTTTTTTTTTTTTTCCCCCCTAATAATTTATGTAGCTATCAGATCTGTCTCACCAGTTCTAAAAAGAAAATCAGGTTGAATTTTGGATCTGATTGCCAATATTCTTAACAAACCTGTGTGGTTGTTTAGGCCTAGTTAGCAGCCAAGCACCCACACAGCTGCTTGCTCACCTCCCCCTGCTTCAGCAGGACAGGGGGAGAAAATAGGAAAGAAGAGTGAGAAAACTTGTGGGTTCAAAAAAAGAGTGGTATCACCACACATCGTTGTGGGCAAAACAAACTCAGCTTGGGGAATTTAACTTTTTTTTTTTATTATTGGTAATTATCATAAATATTTAATTACTGATCCAAACTCCTCGCCCCTTTCCAGCTTCCACTTCACTACTTAATTCCAGAAACCTCTGGAGGCCTCCAGGAAGGCTCCTTTTTGTCACCACAGGTTATACTTAGTCCCTTCAGTGAGACATCAAACAGTGCAGAAAGTTGAGGTCAGTACACTGCAGATTGTCTCTGCTGCACCTTGTTTCTCATTTTTTTCATATACTCCTGTGTTGGTCCTCCATGGGCTGCAGTCCCTTCAGAGGTGTAGTTACTGTTCTGTGAAGCACCTCCTGTTCTGACCTTATTATTCACTTGTTCCCTCTGCTATTCCTTCTGTTGTTCTCTCCTCCTCCCTCTCTCTGACATTTTTTGCTCTTTCTTAAATATCTTTTCAGAGAGGCACCACCAGCTTTGTTGATGGGCTCAGCTGTGTTTTGTGGATGGAACTGGCTGGAACCAGCTGTGTCCAGCGCAGGAAAGCTGCATTAGGAAGAGTGTTGTCAGCAGGGTGAGGGAGGTGATCCTTCCCCTCTGCTCAGCCCTGGTGAGGCCACACATGGAGTATTGTGTCCAGTTCTGGGCTTCCCAGTACGAGAGGGACATGGAGCTCCTGGAGCGGGTCCAGCGGAGGGCTACGAAGATGATGAAGGGACTGGAGCATCTCTCATGTGAGGAGAGGCTGAGAGAGCTGGGCCTGTTTAGTTCGGTGAAGAGAAAGCTGAGAGGGGATTTTATCAATGTGTACAAATATCTGAAGGGAGGGTGCCAAGAGGATGGGGCCGGACTCTTTTCAGTGGTGCCCAGTGACAGGACAAGAGGCAATGGGCACAAACTGAAACACAGGAAGTTCCGGCTGAATATGAGGGGGCACTTCTTTACTGTGAGGGTGACAGAGCACTGGCACAGGTTGCCCAGAGAGGTTGTGGAGTCTCCTTCTCTGGAGATATTCAAAACCCACCTGGATGCCATCCTGTGCAACATGCTCTAGGTGACCCTGCTTGACAGGGGGGTTGGACCAGATGATCTCCAGAGGTCCCTTCCAACCTCAACTAGTCTGCATGATTCTGTGAAAGCTTCTTGTCTCTTCCCACAGAAGCCACCCCTACAGTCCCCTGCTACCAAAACCTTTCCATTTGTACCCAATACAACCTGTCAAATTACAGAAGTGGACTATGATGTCCATATTTAAAAACAGGATGAAAAAATATAATGGCCAACTACAGTCCCAGTAGTTTGATCTCAATGGGAGGTCACAGTCAGCAGAACAAATTATGAAGGAAGCAATAATTAAATAAACTGAGGTAGATGGAAAATGGATAAAGTGAAGCGGGAGGTTAGCAAAGATAGATTGTGTCAGGCTATAATATTTTCTTTAATAAAATGACTGCTTTTCTAGACAAATGAGTTGTGGTCAATCTAATCTATCTTGACTTCCTTATAGCACATGACATGGTGCCCCATGGGAAATTTTCACTTAAGATGGTGGTTACTTCAACAACTGTAAGATGAATGAAGTATTATTGTGTGATAGGGAGGTTACTAGTGGAACACTCAGTGGATTCATTCTGTAGCTAATCTTTAATACCTTGCTTAATGACAGTGATATAGTTGATGGTAATGGATTTTTATGATGACAGAAAGTCATGAAACATAGAAAGCAATAGGAGTACTTGAATGTATCCTGGGAAGAATGATATGACCTTGAAAAAAAAAAAAAAAGAAATAATAAAAATGATAGCATGAAGTGCAACACACCTGTGGAATTAAACCCATACCTCTGCTAATAGGTTCTGCTAAAGTTCTACCAGCTGAATGACAAAGCGCATGAAGGATTTTGTTACATTGATTGATGACTGGATAATTGTAAGTCACCAATGAGAAATCAAAAAACGTTAACTGTAGAGGTATCAGGCAAAAAAAAAAAAAAAAAAGGAAAAAACAGTTTCAATATTATTATAAAAGCATTCATAGAATCATCTCAGGAATTCTGTTTACAGGAATTCTGGTGACATATATTGAATATACAGAAGTGGTAATTCAAAGATAAAAAGAATGGCTACTAAGAACGCTGAGGAGAGAATCCACCTTGTGTAGGCCCACCTTATACAGAACTCACATAAAACAGAGAGGTTGTTTAGCTAGCAAAAAAAGCTCATAAAATTGGTTATTTTTCACAGTAGATACATTTAGACTGAACACCAAGGATGCTGAAGATAGCTGTGTAGGTTACAACACCTTGATAACTGCAGAGAGAACATCAGTGTCTGTAATTTGGTGAACTATTTATCCAGAAATCTATTTGTAATCAAGAGGGAATGATAAACATGGATGGACTGGAAAGAGAGTATTCAGTTCAGCATCTGTTTAGATTTAAGCTCATTGTTCATATTTTTATTTAGAGAAACTTCTGAAAAAAAAAAAAGATATATATCATGGAAAAGACTTAACTTGAGTACTTCACAACTGGGGTAATTGGGTATATGGTCTGAGGACAATGGGGGTTGCTTATTAGAGTTGCCTAGGATTCTTGGAGGCAGCTTTGTGCTTTAGAATAACTTTGTCAAACTGGATCTTGAAAAGAAAAACGCACCAATGAGAGTTTAAAGTGCATTAATAATATCATATTTTTTATGTGTTTTCCTGCTCTGAAGATCTACCTAGGACTGTGTCTTAGTGTGACAAGGAATGGGACAGCTTACTAACAAGTTGTTGGTAGTGATGAACATCTTGGTAATATTACTGACAACAGCAAAAGTTTAGTTTGATAAAAAGCTTGAGATTCTATATTACATCAAACCACAGACACAATAGATTCAGTTGTTAAGGAGTCCGTATCTTAACTATCTAGTTTCTGTTTTGACAAGCTTACTTCTTCCTAGCAGGAACAATTCTCTACTACTACCCTTTTTATGCAGGATAATTATCTTATTACTGTCTTTATTAAAGTTACTCTTTTATAAGCCAACATTAATACTTTTTTATAATCCCACTTGTTCCTAGTAGGCACTCTAAGTTTAGACAATATCTAGTCATTTTTCTTTTTTTTTTCTTTCAAGTGTAAATGTTGAAGTATGAGCAGAATAACCAACCAACCAAACAAAAACAAAACAAACAAAAACACAAAACAACAAGAACAACAAAACAAAACAAAAATCACTTTCTATTTAATTAAAAAAAAAATAGAGTAGTGTGGGGTTATGTGGAACATGTTATCCATATACTCAAAGATGAGTTTCTATCAATTAAGACATGGGTGAAACTGAAATTATGTGTACTCAGTATGAAGACAGGAAGAGGAAAGAACTTGGTCACTCTCCTGAAAGGAACTGAATATTAAGAAGCTACTTTATGATGTAATAGTACATGCCACATAAGAACCAAACACTGTTTCATCATTTCAAACAAAAGCTCAAGGAGTCTGGAGTTTGAAGTAAGCGGATGGAAGTTTTGCATGAATAGAACTGTGAGTGTGTGAGAAAGAGAGAAATGCAAAGAGAAACAGCATAGAAACAGAAAATAAACAGAAGAATGAAGCTATAGAAAGCAAAGGTAATCTGAGCTTCCCTAAGAAGGAAACTTTGTGTTTAAATCTTGATTCCAAAATAAGATCTAAGTAGTAGAAAAGAGGAACTATATTGTTTGATTACTTTTTGTTGAGGTAAAAAATGTATTGTTTGTAGGGAGAGTTCATGAAAGAGACCTGGCAAATCTATCAATTTCCCTCATGTCAAGAGAAACAAACAAAAAAGGTCATGAATTTTTACTGATCAGAGAGGTAAGAATACACTTGCAAATCAGGCAGCTATTGATAGGAGAAGAGCCTAGAGGGGATCTTTCTTGTGATTGTGTGAAAGGTTTGTAATACTGTCAATAGGAATACTGTAATAGTGTATAGGCACTCCATTTATGGGCAACAATAATTTATGTTAAGCACAGTAGATTACAAATAAAAATGGCTCATATCCCAGGAGCTTCGAATTTAAGAGTATTATTTTGTGCTGGAGAAATGAAAAGCTAGCTACAATTACATGGCTAATACCATCTACCTCAAATCCTGGCTTTGAGATCAACTAATTCAGAATGGCCCTTTTGACCAGATTTTTTTTTTTTTTTTTTCATCTGACTGAACCAGACTTCTCATCCAAAAACATAGAAAGACAAGCTAATGACAGTAGATTGTTTACTTTTCTCTTCCTTTAAACATGAAGACATGTACAAACAACAACAGCACCCTTCAGTTTATTCCACAGGTTTCTGTGAACTGCTGTGCAAACTCAGGAAACAGTGCACTTCCCCCTGCCTGTGTCTGAAATGTGATGAGAACAGAGCATCAGATCACACTTTGCAAAGCAGATGAGAGTAGTGATAGCTAGGAGCAAGGAAGTTGTAGGTGACATTGCTGAACACAAACTGAGGTCCACTGGTACTCACCAACAGGGACAGTAGATTAAAGGAACACTTTAATCCATCCTCCAGATGGTTTTTAAAAGAGGCATGCAAGAAAATTCCTTCGGTGAAAGTAATGGGGTATTTTGGCTTATGACGCTACTTCACAGGACAGATAGAGTCACGCACCAGTTACCCATTATGTGGCCTGGAGGATTTGGTAAATTAACTTAACATCTACAGCAAATAAGCAGAACTATGATTAAGTGAGATTTGATCAGGCAGCATAGGAGAGTGTGGGTTATTATCTTGTATCTCACTTCATGGTGCTGTTCCTTCATGTCATGTTTTTCCTTTATGTCGTCATAGAAGGAATTTTCTTCTGCTGTTTTCTTCTCCTTTGTCATAGAACTTTCAGTTACACTTTCAGACACATATCAAGGTGCTATGCAGGTCTGTTTTCTTACATTCATAGCATTTCTTACTCCTGCCCTAACCAGACACCCTTCAGTTAACATTTCCTCTCAATCTTCAAACTGACTTGATACAGTTTATATTATCACTGAGTTAGGCTGTAGGCAAGTATCACATTCTCTGTTACAAGGTCAGCTTTTTCATAGTTGGGGATGGTCACCTCACAGACAAAGACATAAGCAAAGCAGAGATGTTTAATGCCTTCTTTGCCTCTGTCTTCAATGCTGATGATGGGCTTTGGGACTGCAGGTGCCCTGAGCTGGAGGACTGTGATGGTGGGAATGATAAACTCCCAACTAACCCTGAACGTGTGCGGGATTTGCTGTTCCACCTGGATCCACACAAGTCCATGGGGCCTGATGGGATTCATCCCAGGGTGCTCAGAAAACTGGCTGATGTCATCACGGGACCTCTTTCAGTTATTTTGCAACAGTCTTGGGAATCTGGAGAGGTCCCAATTGACTGGAAGCTGGCAAATGTTGTGCCAATTTTCAAGAAGGGAAGGAAAGAAGACCCTGGTAATTATAGGCTTGTCAGTCTCACGTCAGTGCCTGGTAAAATTACGGAGAAGATTATCCTTGAAGTTATTGAAGCGCACCTGGGGGACAATGTAGTCATTGGTCCCAGCCAACAGGGGTTCACAAGGGGTAGGTCCTGTTTAACAAATTTGATTTCCTTTTATGATAAGATCACCCATCTAGTTGATCAAGGGAAACCAGCTGATGT
>VXAA01011782.1:87247-102346 GCA_013399115.1 Anseranas semipalmata
GGAGGGGCAGGCGCTGATCTCTTCTCTTTAGTGACCAGTGATAGGACCTGAGAGAATGGTGTCAAGCTGCAACAGGGGAGGTTCAGGCTGGATATCAGGAAGAGGTTCTTCACTGAGAGGGTTGTCGCGCAGTGGAACAGGCTCCCCAGGGACGTAGTCATGGCACCAAACCTATCAGAGCTTAAGAAGTGTTTGGACTGTGCTCTTAGTCATATGGTCTGAATTTCTGGGCAGGCCCGTGTAGTGCCAGGAGTTGGACTGATGATCCTTATGGGTCCCTTCCAACTTGGGATATGCTATGATTCTATGACAGTTCCTTGCTAGCGGACTGTCTGGCCAGGCCATTTTGCAATCTACAATATGTGCATCTGAATAAATATAGTCTTCTATAATGGCAACATTATAGAAGACAGTGGGGCTTGTCAAGCTAGAATTAATTTAATGGAGGAGAAGAGGAAGACCTTTTTAGCCATACATTTATTCTGAACATTTACCTTAGGATGAGACAAATAGTTTTCTACAAATAATTATTTTTGTTAATGCTGAGAAAGAGACTTGAAAATAAATATGAAAGTTGAATATATATACAATATATTCAGCTATATTCTACTCCTCTTACTAATGGAATCCATAGTCACAGTTAGACACGCATGTTCCCATAAAAATGGACATATCTTTTGCAGAAGGGTCCAAGAAAGAAAGAAATGAAAAGAAGCAACATGGTCTTCCTGATGCCATCTAAGCAAACATCTCCCTGTGCTCATGAAAGGACTGTTTAGTTTTATTTCAGAACTTTCAAAAAGACTTAGTCACCAGGCTCTATTTCATTTTTTTACTCTTGAATTACAAGGGAAAAACAGACCCTTTTACCACATTTTATTTTAGCCCACCAGACAGTGATTTGACCAGTTACAGATTTACTGGAACAGTGCATTTAGCCAAGGTGTTCACTCAAAATAAACTGGCTAAGTTCAGATAGATTTAACTTCTTAACATATCATTTGACATTAGTGGCTTTATAATCTGAACAACCTTAGTAGTTCCTAGGATGTGAAGTCCTTACTGCCACATGTTCTTATTTTGCCTGTGGGTTTTAGGTTAAACTAGCTTTTGGGGGGAAAATGAGAAAACAAACTGTAAGATTATAGGAATTAATTCTGAGGATAATTTGACAGTATAGTATAGTATAGTACAGTACAGTATAGTATAGTATAGTTATTCTTTTTATAATACAAGAAAAACATTTCTTCTGAAGTTTCTAAAGCTGCACTATAAATGGGATACTCTATATCAGCTAATACAGTGAAATTACAATCTTAAATTAGTGGTAAAGGTCTCAGCAATAAATAAGTACCTGAATGCATGCATGCATCCATCCATATATCTTCAGAAAGAGATCCCATTCAGACAGGATTTTTGCATATCAAGTTTAAAACATTAAACAGAAGAAATCTCAAAGATGACAGTGAAAGTCTAGGCACCTCATCCATCGCCTGTTACTGTCATAATGAGCAGGTAAGTTCCAGTTTGTTTGTAACAGGACCAAGGTCTTTTATTTTTCTAAAATTGAAATTAAATGCCCAGACAAATCTTTCAATATTTGAATTAGACAGTGAGGGAGATGATGATTGATGGTATTTCGTTTATGTTTTTCATTTGAGAAACAGAAATGATACATTACTGTTTAGGTTGATCTTCCTGAAAAGTTTTGAAGGATTTAGACATCACCATTTTCTCCTAAGTGGTCTAACATTGTAGGCCTTCAAAATTTAGATAAACGTTCTAATACTCACACCTCTATTTCAGTCTGCATTGGGAATCTTTTTGAATTCAGTAATGAAGACGAGAACAAAAGGCGAGGTATAAAAAAAAAAAAGAATTATGAAGAAGCATTGGTAGGAGATGAGGGTGAAATGGCTGTAATTAAGAGTCTGGTACTAGCTGGAAATGCAGGTGAAATGTCTACCATTAAGAGTCTGACTGTCAGGCCTTCCCTGCTGTATCAGTTAAGCACTAATAAAATATTAATAAAGTCAGGTGAACTACTCAGATGATGTACCTATGCTCTAAAAAGCTGAGAAAAGACTAAAAATATATGTGAAAGAGATAAGACTTAAAGGGACAAACAAAGACATAAGCCATGTCTGAACAGAAGGTGTGAAACATAATGGTGTGTGAAATAAATTAAGAAATGTGAGAAGAAGGTGTTATCTCATTTGTTTCATCTATTTTTCTTTAGTGAATGAGCTATAAAACAAAAATAAATGAGCCCATGTAAGGTTTCCCATTTTCAAATGAATAAATCAAATTATTTTAACATCCTTAACTTGTATGAAATTAAATCAGATGACAAACAATGAGTTTATAATCAGTATCTCATGTGAGAATCAACCTATTTATGCTAAAGTATTTGAAGAGCTATTGCACAGCAGATGATAGAGAATGAAACAGGAAGAATTTTATTGGAAATAAATTAGCCAATAAGAACTCTCTGCAATCATTTTATCATGGTGTGACTAAATAATTTTGTAGCACTCAGAAAGGTAACTATCCAATTATTCATTTTGTTTACAAGTAGTGAAAAAAACATAGTTTGCCTACTATGATACCTTTTATGGTATCTAGAGGTATCATAAATTATATTTAAACATGTGGTTTGACTAAACATTAACTCCAGAATGAGTTTATATAGAAATAGTCATTTTTTTTAATGGAACCTTTTTTCCTTCTTTTCACCTCTTCATACTTAAAACTCAAAAAAGACAAAGTCACTTTCTTTAAGAGAAATGAGAATCTAACTTCTTTGTATAACAGCCTTTAAACTTATTTTTTTTTTTTTTATAAACCAAATAACATGCTTGAAATACTTGTTCAAGTTTTATATCCACCACATTATCCAAGGCAGGCATATCAGATAAACATATAATAATTTAATGTCTGCTTTTGCATGTAGAGCTTGTTTCTAAACTGACATTGTAACAAGAAAGAGAAAATAAATTAAACATAAATTGTAAGTCATTTAGCTTTTCATTGTTTCTTTGGGGTGTCAGGAAGTTTCATACTGTAAGTGTGCGTAGTTTGGAGTGCTTTTCTAGCATTGCATATAATATTTTAACTGGGAGCGATGCAATGGCAACATTTGAACAATGTCTAATGACATTAATTTCCCTAACATGTCTTGCCCAGCCTCCAGTTGGCTTTCCAGGGCCAACTCTCTCTCTTGTAGGATTTATGCTGTGACTTCCAGCCCCATGCAGATGTCTGAGATACTCTATGACATCTCAAACAAGATGTTTAAGCAGGTGAATGATATCCATGATATGATTCATGGCTTTTGTCTTAGTCTCAGACCTGTTCTGACAGCAAACATGGATCAAGGTATAGAGCAAGGATACAGTGCAGTGAGTGTAAGAGAATAGAGCCAGGTTTAATACTCTAAAAATCAGTTTCATTGTGCATACACTCCAAGTGTGCAGCAAGTCTGAAGATTTTGACTTATGAAACAGTGCATTGCATACACCAATTATGGAATCCCTTTCAAGCTGTGGACCCTAGATACGCATTATAGCAGCTTATGCCTAGGACTACCTTGCTCTTCCTGAGAAAAAAAACTCTTTAATCGCACAGTAAACATTTCAGATGTCAAAGTCTTGCTGTTAAAAATCCTACGTTTATGAACTGTGAAATCACAAATTCTGCTTGGGTGATCATGATTAATTCTGTGTGATTATTCTTTTCAGATATATGAGTGAGGTGGAAATACTGTAAGTGAAATTCATAGGAACGATCTGTGTTTTTTTTTTTATTTTTATTTTCCCTCCATGAAATTCTATGTTCTTTGTTCAAATATTCTTTAGGTTATCCAGAAAGGGTGCTTTTCGATTTTTCATCTTCCTTTGAGACCATAAACAAAATTAAGCCATCTGATTTAAAATACTACAACATTTGTTCTACCTGTGTGGCACTTTGATATGAAGCCAATTATACTATATTGGCTGAATCTTGTTAACAAAGTTTTTCTTTTTAATATGGATTTTGTATTTTATATCTCCTCTACATTCAAAGGATGTCTGTCTGTGGATGCAAATCTTTAATGCAGAGCTTCAATCACTTTTTGATGTGAATTTGTTCTGTTTGGCAGTCCATCCTTTCATTTGGCCCAAGAGGATCTCACAAAGCAGCTTGATGAATGGTGTCTTTAAAAAACATTGGGCCTGTGTTAGAAAGAGAACTAATTACAAAAATATGTTCCCTAAAAAGGATGGTGAATGAAAGAACCAAATTCTGTCATGAAAAAGCAAAAGTATGAAAAAAACAGTAAAAAAGAATTTCTCCAATATGCAGCAACAACAGTTAACAAGAATGTCGCTATACAGTGTAGTACTGTTATTCACTGACGGTTAAAATATTTATTCAACCAGAAGTTTGATTAAAATAATAAATGATTTGCCAGAATAATTCTAAAGAGAAATAGCATTGAGAAGGGTGACGACCAGCAGTATGTCAGAGCTTATAAAGCAGACAACCTGCCCTTGATGGATAGCTATTCTAATGTATCTTTCACTCACATATACTTAGTATTGCAGAAGAATTATTCTTTTGCCTGTTTATCATATGTACAAAGTAAAACATATTGTTATAAGTCAACAACTAAATAAAAATTGTTTCTTCTTCCATTTTTCTAACATTTAAAAATCCTCTATTCTATAATACTATAGTAATATGGAGTGATTGAACATCACCAAGAAAAACAATGTTGTATTTTGTTTTTTTTCCCCATGGTCTGTGTCCTTGAACAAAGAACAATAAAACAGAAATGTCATAAGAACACTTCTGTAAATGGATTCCTTGTGACAGAGCACTATTGGGAAATGTCTGATCAACACTAGTAGATGGCACAGCTATCTTAGAATTTCCTATGCAGGTAACAAAAAAGAGAGCTTTTGATTAGATGGGTATATGGAAAAAGAAACTAATTTGACCTTTGATTAAATGATCTCACTTTCCTGGCACCATCACCTACATCTCAATTATATTCTGCTAGGAGAAAAAGTAAATTTGGCTATTATTTTAACTGACACAAAAGGGCAGAATAGAAGGGTTTCAGCTTTCACTAGCTCTTGCAGACAGTGAAATGGGAAAATGAGTGGCCCCTAGAATTTGCACCCTCTTACTTATTACAGGCTGTGACTGCTGCAAGCACAGAGGGGATAATCAGCTTGTCAGGAGCCTGCCGCTGAGAAAGCGAACATCTAATCATTTCTATTGCTTGAGAAGACTTCTTAGGAAACTGTGGCACTGCATTTGCATTTAAAAAGCCATGTTGTACAATTGTGAAGAGAGTTTATTTCAAAAAATACTGTAAGATTGTCCTTAAAATGATTAATTCATTCTTTCCCATGAATACTGTATAAAGAGACATAAAAGCTGATGTTATATTGAAATGTTAGGTCAAAATCATTAGACTAGCAAATATTTGCAAGAGATAAAATCCATTCATTGGTGAGTGTTTCTTGCACAGAAGACAGTTTTTGCTATATTTATGCAATCACAAAGCTCAGCTGAATCAAAATATGCGTATATTTTTCAGAACTTCAGAATGCATAGAACTATAGCAATTGTTAGTATCTAGTATGATAGTATTTACTCTTTGGGGTAGTGATGAGAATCCCTTAACTCATAGAAAGCTCTCTTTCACAGAACTAAGCCCTAAACACTAGTTGCCTTCAAAGTAGAAAGCCTGTAAGAAACACAAAAGAAAAAATAAAGGCAAAAGGAACATTATCAGATCCTAAGGTCTACAAAGAGGGGGATGTAAAGTTTTAGTAAAAAGATCCCATAATAATTTGTAAGGAAATATAAAGAGAGGTAGCTCCACAAGTTACTGAAACTCCACTAAAATGAACCCAGGGCAACACTGGAATTCGACACAAATATAAAGTCAGTTAAAATGTTGTGGGCAAGTGAAAAATAGTGCTAGGGATCGTTTAAGTAGGAGCCATATACAATCTTCAGAAAACTTCTGGAGCCATTTGGAAAGGGTACGCATAAGCAAAGAAGAGTATTGACTGGTTAAAAGATACGTGAAGGGAATTCTGAAGAGTTCTGAAAATAGGATGCTAATCTGTTTTAGCATCAGCTGCTATATGGAGATTAGAAAAGAGGATGAAAAGCCTTAAGAAGGATGAACATTGTGAAAACTAAAGGGTGAGATCAAATATTAAACCATGCACCATTAGCATGCCTGACCTAAACCATTCAAAAGTGAAAGCTAGGAGTAAGTGAATTATAAGCAAATTATCAAAGGACAAGCCAGATGTTGCATTTCTTGAGGAAACCTATTATACCAGAATATAAACTGGCATGCAATTAGTTTGTGCAGGTATTATTTTTCAGTGATTAAATTAAAAAAAAAAAAAAAGACGAGTAATTTAATATCAAAGAAACTGACACTTATTAAAAGAAGAGATTAAATCTGATATACAGCAAAGCTTTGTAGTAATAAGGAACAAAATAACTGGGTCAGTCTAGTCCCCTAATTTCAGGTAAGGATTTTGTTTTTAGATTAATTTTGGTTTAACATTGCAAATTTTGAAACAGGGAAAAATCATACATGGAAGAGGTATCAACAGCACATGACATTCCCTACAGGGGATGCACTTTGAAATACATATTTAGAATTAGGTTGAAAAGGATACCAGGCTTAAATTTCAAGGCAAAAATATATGCTTCAGAATAACTAAAGTTATTGTGATCTTGTCAAAGATATTACCCTTCTTTTCTAGTCCCAGAAATGTATGTATCTTGATTCTATTAACTTCTAGACTTTGTGTAAATTTCAGAATATCTACATAAGTATCGTAAAGAAGATGTTGCAGTGCAGAGAAATAGGTAACTAAGCAGAGCCAGGAGACTGAAAAAATTCACCATGCTCAGATTCAGTCTGGCAAAGAAAGGCAACCAAGGCTAGAAATCAAAGAACATCATTATCAGGGAAGTAAATATTGGAAGTAGAAAAAGTATCTGAAGAAAGGCAAGACACAGTAGTTTGAGCACAATGTCATGCTGCGCAGCTTTGTCTTGCAGGCTCAACTACCTCGTTTGCAAAATCTTGGGCCATTTATAGGGATGCATCAGAGGTAGGTGAATAGGCTTTATATAAGTCATTGGGATTGTGTAGCTCCAAAGGCAATACAGATCAGTGCCTTATCCTTAACAAGGAACATCTGAAGCTAGGCAACACCTAGTAAAGGGGAATGGATCATTTTCACTACTCTAAAGAATTCCAGCACTTGAGCATAGACTTAGGTGTGTTCATCCTCTCAGGACCCAGGGCAGAGTCCCCTGTGAGGTTAAGTGTCTGGTTAAGTAGGTTTGAGGAATTTTTAGAGAAGCCTAGTGGTAATTTATGCATATGGCAGCCTATTGTTGTAACTGATTCTCCATAGACAGAGACAAAAGTGTTGATCCTCATCCTTTAAATGACTTCAAACTTACATTACACTCAGGAGTTTCTTTAATTAATATATAAATTGTCTTAGAATCTATCTGATTTCTTCTGTTTAACCTGAGCTATTATGAATTCAGGAATGGAAGCCCAGAGAAAGCATAGGAAAGAAGAAACCCACCCCCACAGGTCAACTAGAGCTCAGAATGTGAAGCATTAATTGCTCTGATTTAGCTTCTAGGACTGTTCACTTTGAATTAGGCACACACTGTATAAGAAGCAGGAATCAGGGAATCAAACACTGTTTTCCCTCTTCTTGGATGGATGTGCTATCCATTACTCAATATAAGAGGTATACTGCTAACACAATGTTGCTTTAGTTCTTCCTTTGGTGCACAGTAACTCAGTTCTCACAGTATTTGCACTCCTACATTTTAATCATTCAAGTGGACATTCAGGAAACAACAGAACAATAATCTAAATATTAAAGAAAAAAAAAAGGTGCAAATTATCCAGAAAAAAAAAAAAAAAAAAAAAACCACAATAGATACTATTAAAGTCAGTAGGTAAAAACTGTTGGAATAATTTTCTTTGCTCTTCTAGACACATTCAGAAAGTCCATCAACAGAGGCTCTCAAAGAGCCTTATAGGAAGAATGCAAAGTAATAAAGGAAATGCAATAAAAAACAAGCTTCTAACATGGTGAAGTTATTATTTAAAAAAGTAGGAAAGTAGAATAGGAATAAATCTTTGTTTCTACAGACAGAGAGAGATCACCAGTACAATCCCACAGGAATTCATGCTCTGTTCCATTCTACGTGCTTATAAATGATATGGAAAAGATGTGAAGAAAGAAGTGATAAAGTTTGTTGACCTTACTAAGCTATTTGAAGTGATAAAGAAAAAAGGGTGACTCAGAAGAGCTGCAAAAGCATGATATGTTGCTGAATGGTTTGGACAATAAAGTTGGAGAAGAAACAAAGAAAATAGGTAAAGTGATGTATATAGGACAAAAACAAAACAAAACAAAATAAAACAAAAACTTACTTTTTCAAATTCCTTGATGGATTCTGGGCTATTAGCACAAAGAAGAAAGATAATTCAGTTATAATAGTTTCTTTCTTATGTGAAATCAGAGCTTATGAATGGTGAAGAAAGTCCAAAATCAAATCGAATATTAGGCATTATTTTATTAGGAAAAATACAAGGAAAAAAAAAAGACAGGAAAAGGGTATACCACTGAATAAGCCTATGGTACACTCACAACTTTAATATTATAAGAAGTTCTTATTCTAGCATCTGTAAAATTATAAATGAGAAAAATGAATAGACAGTACATTCCAGTTTACCATTACAAGGTAAATAGGCTTTGTACCGACCTGACCCTTCAGGATCTCAGGATTTGTCTGTGTTTGGCTTGGTCTGAGTTGGTTTTAACTTGTAACAGTTGCATACTTGTCAAATGACTATTGCCTGACATGCTGTAGCTGGGAGTACTGCATGTAGTAAAGGTCTGTCACCCCAAGGTAGAAACAAATGATACCTCTTTATGTAAACTGAGTCTGGGGAATGTGCTATGCAACTTTGAAGATCTAGTTTGGTGTCCATAAGAAGACGACTATGACAAGAAAACATAGAAATAAATCCATGCGTGTGTAAAACTGAGGGGCAAAAACTTTCACCTACCAAACAATACTATAATCCTCCTGGCAAAAAATCAGGAAGTTGACAAGTGGTCCCCTTCTTCTTGAAGGAGACTGAAAGTTTAAATCAGGATCCAAAGCAGCATTGGAATGGACAGTAAAATGACAGAAAAGAGTCAGTTGCAGTCTGGCATTTTTGTATAATATGTGTGAGTGACATTTTTCTGAATTAATTAGATAATTTAGACTATAAGACGGTTAAAACATTAATTGGATTAAAATTGATTTCTGGGCTCCATACATATGCTGTGTTCCCTTTTGCCACTAAGAAGATTTCGGGTGTAAGAAGAAGAAAGTGAAGACAATGAATTATTAAACAGAGTAGGCACTTCTCATAGAGGAAAAATGAGTGAAGGAGAATATAGTGGAAATGTACAAAGCAAGGAATGATAGTAGAAATAAATACCCATTATTTCTTCCCTTTCTTAAGAAGGAGAGGTCATCAGATAAAAAAAAAAATGTACGTATCAGTTTAAAAAGAAACAATCAAGTACTTCAGTGGCAAGATAAATTGTCACACGACACTATGGATGCTCAAGCTTCACATCATTTCAAGAACAGACAAACTTACGAAAGAAGCACCCTCAAGGGCTTTAAATACAAATATATCGTTCCTTATAAAGGAAGTCCAGAGCTACAAATTGTTGTATATATTCTGGGGAACTCTGATGCTACATGTTCTGTTTGAGTACTCCTTTGTCTGCTGAAAAGCTGATACTCCTTGACATGTTTGCTCTGACATTTCTCAGTGAATCTATAAAACAATATAACCCTGTATGGTGATACCACTTAACATGTTTTGTTTTGTTTTGTTTTGTTTTTGTTTTGTTTTGTTTTGTTTTGTTTTTTCTGTTTGTATGTATTTAAGAGCAAGGAAATCCTACATACAATGAAAATAGTTGCATTTATGCACTTCCAAGTAGAAAGGAATGACTCACTATTTTGTCTGTATAAGCTAATTTCAACTCATAATTTAGATCTGAACACACTTTAATGTTCAAAAGAACAGAATCATTTTTTTTTTCTTAGAGAATATTGATTAAAAAGCTTCATATATAATTCATAATTAAGTCATAGGAAGATTTGAGATTATGCAAAATAAACAAACAAAAATGATTTCTATCCCTTAACTTTGAGAAGACCTTTGTTTAGATAAAGCACTTCCAAAAAGTATTTCTTTTGCCAATAGGGCTGGGAAGATATCGATAAATATACTGTAATGCTCTTCCTACCTAGAATAAAGCTTAATAAATTAGACTGTAAACTGTTTAAAATGCAAAGTGTAACCAGAGAGCACTGCTCTCTTTGCTGCTAGTAAATATACATGTGCAATCTAGAAGACATGATTAGGCTTAAATATATATCTGATTTTAAACTTATTTTTACTCAACTCGAAGCATTTTAGCTGAGTACTGAGTGGGAAATTGACATTATCACATTTACTAAAATATTTTTCAATAACTAAGTATACATTTGGGATAGTACCATGATCACCCTAATGTTGCACAGAAATTATATTAAGTTTAAATATAAATTTGATATAGTTTTTTTTTTTTTTTTACTCAGAAGATTTAAATCAGTAGAAAAATACTCAAATTTCATAACAACACTTCAGATACAAAATTTAATAAAAAGCAGAAATATTTTCTTCCCTTATTCCCAACACCCATCAGAAACAATTCAGAATTTCTGCTGGGGTTATCTAATCTAATATGCCATGTGTGGGAATCAAGAAGGTATGTGATCACCAGCCAGCTTTTATAAAATTATGGAAATTAGTACTATCAGAGAACATATGGGACTATTAATATACCAGTTTGGCTTTAATTGCAAGGAAAGCATCATAACAAATCTGTGTAGGAAGTGTAAGTTTCATGAATGTTAACTCTAATTTTGAGGAAGACCGTCTCAAAGGGCCTGCTCTTTAAATGATATAGCTAACTTTATTTAGTATGTCTAGAAGATAAAGTTGCCTTTTCACAGCTGTTATGGCCTGTCTTATGGGGTGGTTTGTTTGAGCATCTCTAGTTGAGTGAAAAGATATTCTGCAAGTAGGATATAATTTAAAAGTATAAAGTGATTATTAGTTGGTACAGAAAAAAAAAAAAAAAAAAGCTGTCATTTAATGAGTTATTACGCTAAGCAGTAGTGTGGTCACCAGTCATAACACATTCAAAGACACTCTGCTGGCCAGTCAGACATCACTCAAGAGGGACAGGGAAAGCCTACAAAGCTCTCAGAATGGGTTCTCAGTGCTGTTGAGTTGCCAGGTTCCAACAGACCTGTTATAAGTGGTGACAAAGATGGCTTGACTATATCATTCTCCAATTACTGGCTATGCTGACTGGCTTGTTTTTCTTTAGGATTTTATATCTTTCCATGTTGACAATTTCCCTATTGAATCTTTGGTGCACTAGTGGTCCCACCTTTCTCTGTAATTTTTACTTTCCTAATGTTTTTATCAACTTTTTGGCAGTTCTTTCTCAGCTTTACAAACCAAGGCTATACAGCTGTGTCATATCACAGCTGTCCTTAGAACCCTGGCAACTGCACCGTTGGGATGGCAGGAGGTTTACAACAGGGGTTAGAGAGAGAGGGTTACAGACAAAGAAACTAAAAGAAATGTTCTCTTGGAGCAATGGGAAAGAACTGAGAAGGCCATCTCTATTTATTTATTTATTTGTTAAAGGAAATTGTTATAAAACTCTTTACATTTATACATGTAGATAGACAATCCCCAAGGTAACAGTACTAACAGAAATGCTACAGATACATTTTAAGATGAAAACTTGATGAGAATATAAACACTACATTGACCTCCTTAACTTAACTAACGTTTTTATGCTAAAGGCTTAACTGTCTTTTGATCCCTGTAAAGTCTCCATACAGCAAGAAACAGCTGTCTTTGATGGGTGTATTTCCTCATCTAAATAATTCTGTGAACAGAACCATCTGCCCTGACCTATGTATCTGAAAGTCAAACATGCTGAAGGACTAATCATATGATTCCCAAATTATACTCAACAATGAGAACCATGTACTTCCATGGCATAGTTATCTGAGCTCTCTCAGGTTTAAGAAGAGAAAAATTCTCATGACAAGTTATAACTCAATGAACAAAAAAAGAGAAGTGTGGGTGACTAACTCAGGTTTAAGAATTTATATATAAGGATATGCTGATTCATTGTCATGTTTTCTTTCAGACCTATGATCCCTTAGCTCCCTGGACTTCTTTCCCTTGTGGTTGCCCTGTATTGGTCTCCCTATATTTGGAGAACAGGCTACAACTATTTACATTCTTCAGTAAGCCCTTTGCAAACTTTGTTACACAGATTTCTGAGATGTTATATGCCTAATAAAATCAGACAACCCTGATGGACAGCTTGGTGGTTAAAAGGTGGTTAAAAAAAGATAAAAAAATGTAATTCCATAATTTACATCCCTACCTACCTATTTAATTGTTGGATTTTTATTTTTATTTTTATTTTTTTTTACTTCTTCCAAAAATATAAGAACTAGGATAGGAAGAAAAATTAAACTTACACCCTACTCTATGCTATAATAAGAATTTTACAGTAATATAATATAAGATCCTGTATTAGCAACTTCCTCAGGAAAAAAGAATCTTCCAATTTAAGAAGATCACTGAAAGGCAGGTACATGTAGTCAGAGATCGTTCTGAGGGATTTCATTTGTAGTAAACAATGTAATAAACAGTTCTAGCTGGCTTAATAATTCACTTTTTTTTTTTTTTTTCTTGGGAAAAAGAGACCCAGAGGAGAAAGAAACTGGTTAGGATGTTTGTACATAAAAATATAATAATAATTACAGTACTGGTTTTCAAAGAAAAAGATATAGCTTTAAAAAACTTTTCTGAACGGATATTTCTGCTACTCTGTAGTCTAGTCTCTGTATGTTGCATTGTTTCTTCTAAACTGAGCTGAGGCAAAAAAAAAATGAGATTTTGAAAATCATAAGAAAAAGAAAATATACAGAACTACTGAATTTAACATAGTCAGTCTTCTTGACACTACAGAAACTGAAATTTCACTTTGTCCAAATGATCTAAAACAGTTATGCAGAGACAGTTTGTGATTTTTTTGAAGCTTTTGGCTACTGTTTTCCCTTTTAGTATCTTGCTTCTCAGGAACTGTAATTTTGAAACCTCATGTTCCAAGCTGATCAAATTGCAATTGTGGGGCAATATAGCAAATGAAATTCTCTAGAGAACCCTGTACAAATATCATGAAAGCCCTAGACATTAAACAATGTATAAAAGGCAGATGTCATGTAAAAATTATTGAGTGCAACAAAATGTAATACTATACTTTGAACTAAAATATCCTCAAATAAATGTCTAATTTTGCTTTTATTTATATGCATTTTTTTGAGAAGCAATACTGATTTTTTTCTAAGACATAGTTTCTATGAAAATTTGCAGTCAATTCTGTGTATAAAAATGTGAAACCATCTGAAAATTACTTAATTAGAAAAGACAAGAAAATACATTATTTCATTATTTTTTAGGTTTTACTAATGTTACATTTTCTCCTTGAAATTCTGGGCAAAATTTTAACCAACTAACTAACTAAATGAAACAATAGAAGAAGAAAGGTAATTGACTAGTAAAAATATATAACTATAATAAATCAAACTGAATGAATATGGCATGATTTCACAACACTTTACAAACTTCAGCTGTATAGTAATGGAATTGGCCCAGTATGATATTACAATGTAAAACCTATCAAAAGTGTTTGTTCCTGGGCATCTTTGTCTTTAAAACAATAAAAATCAATTATAATGCAGTTACTTTTGGTGATAGTGAAGTGTAAGGCATGGATCTTGAAAGTGATCATTGAACCTTCACAGTTTAATAACACCTCAGAAGAACATTCATAGAACTTTGTGAACTTATGCAAGCCCTTGGTGTATCTCACTGATTTGCATCTCCCAGGAGATTGCAGTTATTACTAGACCTTGTAATATACTTTTAATCTGAAAACAGCAAGTGGGGATGAAACAGAAGCCTGAAGCTGCTTGAAACTCTTAATGAGTGAAGCCTCCTTGAACTGACTTTCAGAAAAGACATTAATTGCAGAAAGGTCTCATAATAATTATAGTATCTTGAAACATGTAAGTTATCTTGGTTGTAAAGTGAGGTCTACACAATCAAATTATTACAGGCACAAAATAAAACTGCCTTCTTTTTGTGGTTTGCTCCCACTATTAGCATGTTCTCATTAGTCAAGTTAAAGTATTTCATTCCTGCAGATTTTATAGTAGATGGGTTTTATACTGTACTTCAGGGGCTACAGGACTCAGAACATATCTCTTCAAAACATGCATAGAACCAGCAGTTTTAAGTACACCATGCATGCATTCCTGCATTTTGAGAATGTCTTAAAATCAAACAGACCTCCAAAAACATAACCGAGTTTCAGGGTTTCCCATCCCACAAAGAAAATCTATGTAGCATTTGATGTGTTCTTCATCTCTCTCTCTTTTTTTGTTTTTTCTCTCAGAAAGAGGAAGAAATTTTCATGTTAACTGATAGACTAGTGTAAGTGGGTGATATGGGTAGTCTGTAGCAGCATAGAAGTGCCATGTGCTTCCTGATAAAAAAAACTTCATGTTAAGTTGAAGACTTATATTGATGAAGTCCAGGATAACGTAACGAAGATTTATGGTCAGGTCAGGCCACTACTGTAAGTTTCCCCTTATTATTTCTGTGTGGGAACCAGATAGTTGAAAATATATATATATATTTTTTCCCCAAACTACTTGCCATACACAAAAAAAGCACCTTAAAATATTTTTGTTCTTCCCAGAACGTAGGAGTGAAAGCAGAACAAGTTTTAGCTAAGTGAAAATGTGAAACAATTCAGCCAATTTTACTATCAACTGCAATTTATTCCATTGTTCCTCTATAGTTCTTTTTTTTTTTTT
>VXAA01011782.1:115417-147440 GCA_013399115.1 Anseranas semipalmata
GAAGGGAAGGGAAGGGAAGGGAAAGAACAGGAGAGAGAAAAAAAATCATAATGGCAAGATTGCAGATTTCTTACTAGTTAACACCAACTAAAAACAAAGAACTGAAGTCACCTGAAGAGTCAAAAAATGCAACACCGTAAGATATAATAACACTAAGAGAAGAAGCAAAGAGGAAAACAGCAACTCAGAAAAGACCAGGAATCAGTCTGTTCCAAGGGCAAACTATAACCAGGTAGACAGAAGCACACAATAGTGTTACCAGAGAAGAAAGATACTGAATATGTGAGGTATATATTTATAATGGCCTTTAATAATTTATATAGATTAATAGCTTATATAGACTGTAACATATAACTCAAACAGTGATAGCAGACAGATACAGTTATGTCTTAGCAATATTTAACTGTGAGATAAACACAAGACAGCTATGGTAATGGCAGTAAATAACTATAATAAAAGTAGCAACATACTGCCATGGTAACTACTAATAGCATAGTGCTATGGTTATGTCAAGCACTTCCAAATCCCTCACTTCTTGTAACTTCTAAGATTCACAGGACTGCTCTATGGGTCCCTGGAGTCCATGTTGATGGCAAGAGTTCCACAGATATCCTGGCTGGAGTACCAAGGTGGCCTGGAGAATGTGTTTGCTTTCTGTGTTGTTAGGGTCTTCAGTACTGATCCTCTTCTGCTGGTCTGCCCTTGTAATCTTTATTTTGTCTTTTCATCTCCTCAGAATCCCTGGACCTACGCGTGGCTTTCTGAACTTTACTTCCACAAATCTAAACAGATGAGATTACCACAGTTTAAGAGATTACAACCTACTCCACAATTATTTGTAGTTCTTACGTTCATAGTTATACTCCACTTTTAGTGAAATAAAATACATTAACCATTAATACACCATAAATGTGGGAAAATCTTTCTAGTTAGGTGAGCTTAATAGGTGTACAGAGGCTCATGTCTCACCTAGCTTTAGATATCTGTGACTAAATGAACTATTTATAATTCTACTTTATGCTTGAAGTATCCCAGACTAGAACAATATGTTTATTTATTTTAAATATAAAGGGAATTTTGTTGACCAGTAGATATTTATTTATTTATTTATTTATTTTAATTCACTTACCAAAGCCATGAGACACATGTTTTATGTATTACTAACACTTTCTATTGTCACAGTCCTTTCCCACCTACTTCAGCTGGATATGTGTTCAAAGTTCTTGCAAACAAGGCAGGTGAATGGGTCTGAATATATACATAAATTCCATTTTACAGACCTAAGGGCATCCCACCGGACTTCCAGATAACCTTCCAGAAACACATACCTCTTCTTTAAGTCCAGTATCATACCTGTCACCTTTTCTTGATATCTCATACAACCTTGGAGTTTAAAATGGCATTATACAATTATATTAAAAGCCTGAATCATTCCCCTAGGATATCAGGTGGAACTCCAAAANAAAAAAAAAAAAAAAAAAAAAAACAACAAAAAAAAAAACAACTAGTCATTTCATTAACCTTAGAATAAAAGTTATTCTACAAGAAGTCATCAGAGTATCCTGTAAAGATTAAAGAATTTCATTGAGAGTAGGAACCTAAAGTTGACTTGTGAGAGAATTTAGGCCAGTTACTGTTACCAAAAAATTCAGAAAGATATTATATTGCTCAGTCACTTCTAAAAATCTATGAATATTTGAACATTTCAGTGTTGTTGTTGTTGTTGTTGTTGTTGTTGTTGTTTGTTTGTTTTTCCTGGACTTCTGTAAAGCCTGACACTGTCACCCATAAGAACCTCATAGATAAGCTGCTGAAGTATGAGCTGGATGGGCAGTGAGGTGGATCAAAAACTGGCTGAATGGCTGGGCCCAAAGGGTAGTGGTCAGTGGTGCAAAATCTAGCTGGAAGCCAGTAATGAGTGGAGTACCCCATGGGTCAATATTGGGTCTGTCCTGTTTTACATCTTCAATAATAGTCAGGACAATGGGGTAGACTGCACCCTCAGTAAGTCTTCAGAAGAAACTAAACTGGTGGGGGATGGGGTGGGGGGAGTGGCTGACTCACCAGACGGCCGTGCTGCCATTCAGACAGACCTAGACAGGCACCTCACGAAGTTCAGGGAGAATTGCAAAGTCCTGCACTTGGGAAGAACAACCCCAGGCATCAGTACATGCTGGGGGCCACCTAGCTGGGAAGCAGCCTGACAGAAAAAGACCTGGGGGCCCTCGTGGACACCAATTTGAACATGAGTCAGCAATGTGCCCTTGCTGCTAAGAATGCTAACGGTATTGGCTACATTAGGCTAAGTATTGCCAGCAGATATAGAGATGTGACCCTTCCCCTCTACTCTGTGTTGGTCAGGCAGCACCTGGAGTACTGTGGTAATACTGTGTCCAGTACTAGAGAGCCCATTATAAGAGACACATGGACATATTGGAGAGAAACAAAGGCCAACCAAGATGATAAAGGGAGTGGAACATCTGTCCTGTGAGGAGAGGCTGAAAGAGCTGTGGCTGTTCAGCCTGAAGAAGAGAAGGTTCAGGGAGGATCTTCCAGTCTCTAGTGGGGTTCCGCAGGGCTCCATGTTACGGTCAGTTCTCTTTAATGTTTTCATAAATGATCTGGATGCAGGACTTGAATGTATATCAAGTAAATTTGTAGATGACACTAAACTGGGAGGAGCACTTGATTCCCTCAAGGATAGAGATGCCTTGCAGAGAGATCTTGACAAAGGACTACCCTGGATATATGTACAGACTGGGGGAAGGGAAGCTGGAGAGCAGCCCAATGGAAAGGGATCTAGGGGTTCTGGTTCACAGCACGCTGAATATGAGTCAACAGTGTGCCCTGGCAGCCAAAAGGACCAAACATATCTTGGGGTGCATTAAGCACAATATAGCCAGAAGGTCAAGGGAATTGATTGTTCCACTCTGCGCTGGTGCGGCCTCACCTTGAGTACCGTGTGTAGCTTTGGGTGCCACAATATAAGAAAGACATAAAACTATTAGAGAGTGTCCAAAGGACATGAGCAAAGATTGTGAAGAGTCTAGAGGGGAAGATATATGAGCAGCAGCTGAGGTCACTTAGTTTGCTCAGCCCAGAGAAGAGAAGACTGAGGGGAGACTTCATGGTGGCCTGCAGCTTCCTTACAAAGGGGAGCAGAGGGGGAGGCTCTTCTCTCTGGTGACCAGTGATAGGGTCTGAGGGAATGGCATGAAGCTGCATCAAGGGAAGTTCAGACTGGACGTCAGGAAAAGGTTCTTCAGCAAGACAGTGATGGAGCACTGGAACAGGCTCCCCATGGAAGTGGTCACAGCACCAAGCCTGCCAGAGTTCAGGAAGCATTTAGACAACAGTCTCAGACATATGATTTAATTTTTAGGTATTCCTGTGTGGAGCCAGGAATAAGACTCAATGATCCTTGTGGGCCCATTCCAACTCGGATATTCTATGATACTGTGATTCTTTGTCTCAATCCTGGTATGTCCTGCTTTGACTTAAAACCATATGCTGCAGAAGTTGCACAACACTCTGCAAATTATGTTCATTATTACCAAATTATCATTAACAAAACACCTTCATATGCATGGAATAAGTGAAGAACCTAGGAAATTGTTCACCAGAGAAAAATTTTTAGTAGAACAGTAATGGTTGTTTGAGATAATAGAAAATGTTTAGTCAAAGTCTGCCTCTTTGGGAGACTGAGAGCCAAAAGCAAAATGGTTTATAAAGATTTTAATATTCAGAATGAAAAATTTCTCCTTCACTTTCAGATGAATTTTCAGTGTTGGTCACTTAATAAGTTTTAGATCCCCAGTTCTGGGAACTCACAATTCTGAAACACCCAAAGTGATATGCTGTACTATAGCAAAGCTAGTGCATTTCTTTGGACACCATTGTGCAAAAGAAAATGGAATACAGAGTAAGGATGGTGGCAGGTTGGATGCAAATTCATCTATTTAGAATGCTTGGACTGAAAAGTATCAGATCAGGACGCTTCCCTGCAGAGGTGGAAAGAAGCTGATAAAACTCGTACCTTTTATTCATATTCACCCACATGAGCTAAGGAGACAGAAAACATTTGCCTCAACCTAGGACACTCTTCAGGTTAAAAATAAAACAGCCCTTCATCTCCATTCTAGAATAAAACAGGACACAGTGAATGAATAAAGATTCTTCAATCAAAGTGACTGAAGCAGTAGGCTTTCAAGTCATGTTTCATTTAGCATGATTTTCTCCAGATCAATTCCTGACTTAATGCTCAAATTAATAGACAATTTTGTTGGGAACACCATCTTCTCTACCTTTATTTTGACAAAAGCCCTTTTGTGTTCTTCTAACTTGTCTAGCAAAATAAGCCTTTCAGAAGATGTAGAAATTAGGAACCTCAGAATGAAATCCAACTTGATTAACATTTTTATGAGTAGGTTTTAGACATCTCACTTGAGCTAATGAAAATAAATAAGCATTTTCAGTGCTTGACTCATGTGACCTATTTATTTTTGTTTTCTTTAATAGAAAATAATAGCATATATTCACTGGAATATTTCTACCCTCCAGCTAGGATCTTACACTGGACCTATGTGTATTTAATTACTGTATGTGAAGTGGAAATTCTTTAGAGAAAACTGTCCCAGATTAGTGAAAAGTCAAGGGATTACTATTTTGTTCTTAAATGTAGAAACTGTGTACTCTGGTATCCTCAGCAGAGGTGGGATTTTAACCTTATTTCTCCAGCATTTCAGGAAATGCTTCAGTCTTTTGCAAAACAGAGAAAAGCACTACTTTAAAACCCCAGTTTTGTGTTCCCAATACTGAGATCTAATACTATTATCTAAAAACCTCTCTCAGGTAAGGTAGACAGAGGAACATTTATTTTGTGGATCTTGACTGTTTAGTCTTGCAGCCAAGGTGGTGAACTTTTTGATGTTGTCACTACACATTGTCTAGTTCTGGAGATGTGCAGAGTACTTGTGTTGATTTTTATTGGGGAAAAATAAATGAATAAAAAATTAAAACTTAGCTGCTATTGACTCTTTCCTCCTCCAATATTAGGTAGTATATGAAAAGGGATTTTTGAAAATTTAAATGTCTTTTAAGGACAGTTCTTTCTTACTTCTTGTGGATTGTGTAATTTCAAGGAGTTGCAATCAATAACAAAAGGAATTACTTGGTAACAAACAAGTCACCTGTCACCTACAAAAGTTTACACTGGGGGTTTAACTTCATTTAGAACTTCATTTAGAAGAAAATAATCAGGTATCATTTTATGATAATGCTATAAATTTGCAAACACTTTAGGTATCTTCTTTTTTGCTAGTTTCAGCCCAGATTACCAAAGGAGTTTTGCACTTACATTTGCCACTAGCAAACCCACAGACTGTTATCCCATTAGATTATTCTGACCACAATGAAAATGAACCACAATGTGACATGGATTTCTGAAAACATATTCTATTATCTAAGACACTGTGTTCACCTGTATGTGTGGTTTTCTAATTCAAGAGTAGAATAACCATTAGAAATTAAGTCAATATATTGATGATACAGGCTTGAATATCTGCCTCCTAAATCTGAGTCACAAAACAGCCTAGATAGAGTCTTTCCTCATTCACAGGTTTCCTGACTTGTGTTAGATAATTACCCAATTCTTTCGGTAATGGAATGAATAGAAAGAGTCATTATAACAAACATAGTATACTAGCACTCTTATTTTGGAAACTACTACTACTTTAGCAATGAACAAAGATTTGATTTCAATCTATAAATACATTAGATGGCAAATACAGACTATAAAAATTACAAGTAAATCTTTAACTATTCATGTGGTGAAGGTACAATCATAGCCACAAAGTGAGAAAGCTTAGAAAATTTTAGGCTATGATCTGTAAATTTTTGCAAATCAATTTCTGACTAGTAGGAAAAATACATTAGGTAGTAGGAAAATACGTTAGATAAATAGGAAAATACTTTCTACTCTTTGCTCATATATATATAAGAACCCACATAAGACATATATACATAAGAACCAACAGTATCTGGCCTCAGGATAGATATTTATTCTAGGATGCGAGATATATATCTTTTTTAACTAGATATTTGATGCTAGCCCATTACCTAGAATATTTAAACTAACAACATGGTTCTGAAATTGAGTCTGCATAGCAGAAACTACATAGACTGAATTATATTCTACAGAACCTTATGAACATCACTGACAAATTGTCCTCTAGATAAACAGCAATATCCTTTAATGGGTCAAGGAAGAAGAGTGCATCTAGGTAGAGTGTATCTTCATCTTATCTTTTTTTGTTTATTCTTTGAATTTGGATTGAGGCGGAATTTACATTATTCAGTAACTCCTAACTGAAGTAGCAGGATTAATCTGCAGCAACATCAATCAAAGTTAAGTTTATATCTTTAGTTACAAAATTAGAAACAGAGGTAACCTTTTATATTATAGCTAGAATACAAAAGACAAGACTTCTAGTCAAAGGAGAAGCATTATCACTCCACACCCATAACAACTACACAGCCTGGGAAGTTCCAAAGTAATAACAGATTCCTGGTTCTCCAGTTAAGATCTATGTAGGAAAATTAATAAGAAAATGGCTTCATTTCATCATGATGGCATCTGGGAGTTTTAGAACCCTCTAGTCCATTAGTCAGCTTTGTTAATGACTATGCTGATGCTTTTAATCATGTGAAACATTGACTGAGCTTCATTTAGTTCAAAGTGCCTTTCAGAAGCCTGAGCAGACTCTGAGTAGTGTGAAACTTTACCTGGTCTCACTGCAACATATGTTTAGCTAACTTCATTTGTGATGTATATGAAGATGCAGCGCACCTGGGGTTTGTAAGAAAAAAAAATGCCCATTTTAAGGTATAAAAAATTGAAATTTTTGTGCTTAAGAAGTTGCCAAATTGTTTGTTACTCATCAATATTGTTAATTTAAATTCATAATGTTAAATATTGAAAATGTTTTTACACTTGCACTATTTTGCATTATTTTTGCATAAATATTTTATTTACAAAATTATTTCAATTCCATGAGTATCTTTTTATTCCTGAATATCAAGTGTTTCCTATATCAGACCTCTACATAAAAACAGACTTGGAAGAGAATATTTTGATTTCAGAAAGACTGTTATATAATCAAATAAATGAACAGGTTTTGGACCTTTGCCAGCATGAATTTGAATAGCTGAGTTACAAGGTTATCAAATCCTTGTACAAAACACAGAAGTATTTTTACTGAACATGCAATATTGTTAATATATTTCAATCAGAGGGTCACGCTGTCATCCAGAGGGACCTCAAAAGACTGGAGAAAAGAGCTGACAGGAACCTAAAGAAATATATCGAGGAGACTTGCAAAGTCCTGCACTTGGAGAGGAACAACCCTGGGCACCAGTATGTGCTGGGGGGTCACCCAACTGGAAGGCAGCCTGGCAGGAAAAGACCTGCAAGTCCTCATAGACATCAATTTGAGCATCAGCCAGCACTGCTCCATTGCTGCAAAGAAGTCTAATAGTATCCACTAGGCAAAGTGTTGCCAGCAGGTCAAGGGAGATGGCCATAGAATCATAGAATCACCTATGTTGGAAAAGACCTTCAAAATCATCAAGTCCAACTGTCAACCTGACCTACTGAGACCCATCACTAAACCATGCTCCTTTGTGACACATCCACATGTCCCTTAAATACCTCCAGGGATGGGGACTCCACAACTTGTTCCAATGCTTGACCACCCTCTCCTTGAAGAAATTCTTCCTTATGTCCAATCTAAACCTGCACTAGCACAAACATTTTCTTGTGTCCTATCACTTGTCACTTGAGAAAAGAGACCAACACCCTCTTCACTGAAACTTCCTTTCAGGTAGTTGTAGAGATCAGTGGGGTCTCCCCTCATCCTCCTTATCTCCAAGTTAAACAATCCCAGTTCCCTCAGCTACTCGTCATATATGTTGTTTTCTAGTCCTTTCACCATCTTTGTTGATCTTCTCTACACACTCTTGAGCAACTCAATATCCTTCTTGTAGCAAGGGGCCCAAAACTGAACACAGTATTCAAGGTGCGGTCTCACCAGGGTCATATACAAAGGGACAATCATTTCCCTAGTCCTGGCTGCCCATGCTATTTCTGCTGTAGGCCAGGGTGCCATTGACCTTCTTGGCCACCTGGGCACACTGCTGACTCATGTCCAGCTGGCTGTCGACCAGCATCCCCATGTTCTTTTCTGCTAGGCAACTTTCCAGCTACTCTTCCCCAAGCCTGTACCACTGCATTGGGTTGTTATGACCCAAGTGCAGGACTCATCACTTAGTGTTGTTGAATGTCATGTGATTGGATGTGGCCCATCGATCTAGCCTATCCTGATCCCTCTGCAAAGCCTTCCTATCCTCAAGCAGATCAACACTCCCACCTATCTTGCTATCATCTGCAAATTTACTGAGAGTGCACTCCTTCCCCTCTACACAACTACACTATAGGTGAAGTTACACCTAGAGTACTGTGCCCAGTTCTGGACTCCCCAGTATAAGAGAGACATGGACATACTGGAGAGAGTCCAGCACAAGACCACCAAGATAATTAAGGGACTGGAGCATCTCTCCAATGAGGAAAGGCTGAGAGAGCTGTGACTGTTCAGCCTTGAGTAGAGATGGCTCAGGGGGATCTTATCACTTTATATAAACATCTGAAGGGAGGGTGCAAAGAGGATGGAGCCATGCTCTTTTCAGTGGTGCCCAGTGACAGGACAAGAGACAATGGACACAAACTGAAGCATAGAAGGTTCCCTTTGAACATCAAGAAGCATGTTTTTATTGTATGGGTGACTGAGCACTGGTACAATTAGCCCAGAGAGGCTGTGGAATCTTCCTCCCTGCAAATATTCTCAAGCTATCTATTCTAAAGCTATGGTCCTGGGCAAACAGCTCCAGGTGGCCATTCTTGAACAAGGAGGTTGGACCAGGTGACCTCCAGAGGTCCCTTCCAACCTCAACCATTCTGTGAACAAGAGTTTATGGGTTAGGAGTAAAGGGAGGGCAGGAACAGGTGACATTATAGTGGGGGTCTGCTACAGGCCACCTGATCAGGAAGGCCAAGTGGATGAGGCCCTCTACAGATAGGAGCAGCCTCATGTATACAAGCCCTGGTCCTCAGAGGGGACTTCAACCACTCTGCTATCTGTTAGAGGGACAACACAGAAGTACATAATCCAGTCCAAGAGGTTCTTGGAATGTGTTGATGATAGCTTCCTTCACCAAGTGATAGGAGGAGCCAACGAGGACCTCATTTTCACAAACGAGGGGCTGGTGGGGAATGTGAAGGTCAAAGTCAGCCTTCACCATGAAATGGTGAAGTTCAAGATCTTTAAGGCAGTGAGGAGGGCACACAGCAAGCTCACAGCCCTGGACTTCAGAGGAGCAGTCTTGGCCTCTGCAGGGATCTGCTTCATAGAGTGAAGTGGGATAAAGCCTTGGAGAGAAGAGGGGCCCAAGAAAGCTGGCCAGTATTCAAGGATCACCTCCTCCAAGCTCAGGAGAAATGTAACCCAACAAAGTGGAAGTCAAGCAAAAATGCCAGGAGACCTGCATGGATGAGCAAGGAGATCCTGGCCAAACTCAAACATAAAAAGGAAGCCTACAGAGGGTGGAAGCAAGGACAAGTCACCTGGGAGGAATACAGAGAAATTGTCCAAGCAGCCAGGGATCAGGTTAGGAAAGCTAAAGCCCTGTTAGAATTAAATTTGGCCAGGGATGTCAAGGGCAACAAGAAAAGCTTCTATAGGTACATTGGTGATAAAAGGAAGAATAGCAAAATTGTGGGCCCTCTCAGGAAAGAAACAGGAGAACTGGTTACCTAGGATATAGAAAAGACTGAGGTACTCAACATCTTTTTTGCCTCAGTCTTCACCAGCAAGTGCTCTAGCCACACAGCCCAAGTCACAGAAGGCAAAACTAGGGACTGGGAGAGTCCCTTCTCTTACTGTCCACTGTAGGAGATGGTGAGGTTTGAGACCATCTAAGTAACCTGAATGTGCACAAGTCCATGTGCCCTGATGAGATACATCTGAGGGTCCTGAGGGAACTGGCAAATGAAATTTCTAAGCCACTGTCCACCATATTTGAGAAGTCGTGTCAGTCTGGTGAACTTCCCACTGACTGGAAGATGGGAAACATAACCCCATTTTCAAAAAGGGAAAAAGAAAGACCCGGGTAACTACAGGCCAGTCAGTCTCACCTCTGTGCCAGGTGAGATCATGGTAGAGATCCTCCTGGAAACTATGTTAAGGCACTCAGAGAACAGAGAGGTGATTGGTGATAGCCAACATGACTTCTCTAAGGGTAAATCGCGCCTTACAAATTTGGTGGCCTTTTACGACAGGGTAACAGCATTGGTGGACAAGGGAAGAGCAACTGACATCATCTGCATGGATTTGTGCAAAGCATTTGACATTGTACTGCACAACATCCTTGTCTCCAAATTGGAGAGACATGGATTTGATGGATGGAACCACTCAGTAGAGAAGGAATTGGCTGAATGGTCGAACTCAAAGAATTGCTGTCAACAGCTCAGTGTCCAAGTGAAGACTGATGATGAGTGGTGTCCCTCAGGGGCCTGTATTGGGATGGGTGTTATTTAACATCTTTGTTAGTGACATGGATAGTGGGTTTGAGTGCACCCTCAGCAAGTTTGTGGATGACACGAAGCTGAGTGTTGTGGTCAGCACACTGGAGAGAATGGATGCCATCCAGATGGACCCTGACAAGCTTCAGAGGTGGGCCCATGCAAACCTCATGAAGTTCAGCAAGCCTAAGCGCAAGGTGCTGCACCTGGGTCAGGGCAATCCCAAACATGAATACAGGCTGGGCGATGAGTGGATACTGAGCAGCCATAAGGAGATGGACTTGGGGATAATGGTGGCTGAAAATCTCAACATGAGCCAGCAATGTGTGCTTGCAGCCCAGAAAGCCAACTTTATCTTAGGTTGCATCAAAAAAAGCTTGGACAGAAGGTTGAGGGAGGTGATTCTCCACCTCTGCTCTGCTCTCATGAGACTCCACCTGGAGTATTGTGTTTAGCTCTGGGGTCCCCAGCGTAAGAAGGACATGGACCTGTTAGAGTGAGTCCAGAGGAGGGCCACAAGGATGATCAGAGGGCTGGAGCACTTCTCCTATGAAGACAGGCTGAGAGAGTTGCTGCTACTTAACGTAGAGAAGAGAAGGCTCTGAGGAGACCTCATGTTGTGAATACCCAATCCCTGAGAGTGTTCAAAGCCAGGCTGTGTGGGGCTTTGAGCAACCTGATCTNTTAGGTTGCATCAAAAAAAGCTTGGACAGAAGGTTGAGGGAGGTGATTCTCCACCTCTGCTCTGCTCTCATGAGACTCCACCTGGAGTATTGTGTTTAGCTCTGGGGTCCCCAGCGTAAGAAGGACATGGACCTGTTAGAGTGAGTCCAGAGGAGGGCCACAAGGATGATCAGAGGGCTGGAGCACTTCTCCTATGAAGACAGGCTGAGAGAGTTGCTGCTACTTAACGTAGAGAAGAGAAGGCTCTGAGGAGACCTCATGTTGTGAATACCCAATCCCTGAGAGTGTTCAAAGCCAGGCTGTGTGGGGCTTTGAGCAACCTGATCTAGGGGAAGGTATCCTTGCCTCTGCCAGGGGATTGGATCTAGATGATCTTTAAGGTCCCTTCCAACTCAAACCATTCTGTGATTCTGTGATTCTTTTTGTACATTATGTCAACGCAATGTGAGATATCATGATGTTTAAACCCTGCATATGAAAAACAAACACAGAAACAAACAAAGCCAACCAAGCAACCAAAATCTATAATACCTAGTATAAAGAGAATTATGATTTTTAACTTAAAAAATAAAAAATAAATAAANGCCAGGCTGTGTGGGGCTTTGAGCAACCTGATCTAGGGGAAGGTATCCTTGCCTCTGCCAGGGGATTGGATCTAGATGATCTTTAAGGTCCCTTCCAACTCAAACCATTCTGTGATTCTGTGATTCTTTTTGTACATTATGTCAACGCAATGTGAGATATCATGATGTTTAAACCCTGCATATGAAAAACAAACACAGAAACAAACAAAGCCAACCAAGCAACCAAAATCTATAATACCTAGTATAAAGAGAATTATGATTTTTAACTTAAAAAATAAAAAATAAATAAACTCACGAAAAGCATTTCTGCCTAAAGGTGTAAATGCTTAAATTCTGTACTTTGAAGAGCTCCTTCAATGCCTGAGAGGTTTATATTTGTAAGTATTGATGATCTTTTTAGAGTTTAAACAAAATTCAGTGCTGGCAAGATTTAAGAAATTATGTTTTCTTCTGCTTAGTTTTTGGAGATGCTAAATTCATAATGGACTCATAATAGGTCTGACTCATACTAATGGTACTGGACTCCACCATTAAGTAGTAATCAGTGTTATTTCCTTTATTCTTTGAAGAAAGTAAAAAAGTGATTTCCTTTTCTACAAAATGCTCATAGAACTTAACCAAAACACGGTAGTACCAGAATCAATTCTTATCTAAGGGTGTCCAACCAAAATCTTTCTGAAAAGTGACCTTCCTGCCAAGTAGTGTAAATTTTTTGGAAATATCTGAAAGCTCCCATCATTCCAATATTTCCATCATGTGTGAAACAAACCAAAATGAATTCAAGAATTTTTGGGGAGAGAAATAAGTTCTCAAATGGTCACAGAATTTTAACACAACTTTTTTTTTTTTGTTTAATGTGAAAAGTTTAATGTTTTTTTTTTTTTTATCATATGCATGCTGTATTATTTAAACTCATTCTGAAGAAATATATTTTCAATGTAATCATGTCATAAGTAGATTAGATTGTAGAGTTTTGGTTAAAAACAATTCTAAGAATAGTTTTACAGCTGTAGGGGTTCTGATATCTTTTGAAATTCGATTCTCAGTATGTGAATTAACTAGAGTGAAATTTAAGACAGCATTTTAAGTGTTCTGTATCTGAGATAGGTAAAAAATTTCAATAATTTATGAAACACAAAAGTACAAAGTCCATATACTCCTTTTAATTATACTGGTATGAATCCTTAAAAATCAACCTATACTAGCAAAACAGAGAGAAGTGTTTTTTTTCTGTTGATGTTTTTTTGTTGTTGTTGTTTGTTTGTTTTTTTACCATATATAAAGTAGTTTTGGGTAAAATGCCACAAAACTATTTTCTCATTGGGCAGGAGAGGAGATCATAATTATTTTAATGTATTTTCAATAAGAATTTTTTTCTTCAAATAGTATTATTCCTTAAGGGGAAAAATACATTGTGGTTATTACAATGTTATGACAATAACAAAACAAAGATGAGTTGGGGTTTTTGTCTGTTTGTTTGTTTTGCTAAAATATTACAAACTTTTTGTTTAAGTAGCATCTTGTTTAGCTACTAGATGAATTTTAGGCATTTTAAAACTGCAAATGGGAACACTCTCACACATTTCACCCTGGTGAGGATCCTCCTCTTTTAAATGGCTTTTTCAATCATTAACTACTTGGAAATGACCTACTTTCCATCCATTGACTAATTAGTACAGTTCTAATTCAGTCCACATCTAGGTAAATGGCTTCAGAGAAAGCTGGGTCAAGCTGTTGTGTTTTTTTTCCATGTTCGATGCAATTGTCCTGGTGCATCCACACAACTACATAAAAACTGGAAGTCTTTCACCCTTACTAGAAAATCTACAATAATATTTGCAATATTTTATTTTTCATATAAAATGATCAGCAGTTTACATTGAAACCAGTCTGTCCATGACTTCTGAGGCCATTTTAATGATCACTTCTCTAGCACAGCTTACTTTTTTAAATGGTGATTCTGTCATCTTGTCTTATCTTTTGTATCAGAGCATTAACCAGCTTGTAAAGAGCACTTCAAAGCACAAATCTGCACATCAATACATACATCTTTGATGCTTGTTCATATCTTCTGCAGATGTACACATTTTTAACACCTTACTAAATTTAAAATCTATTGCTGCTTCTGGTAGATACCAGGAATGGGATTTCTTTCAGCTAAGGTAAGACATCAATAGTGCAGCTAGACTGAAAGCTGAAATTTAAATTTCAGCTAAAATGTAAATTGTATTGGGATTCAGCTGCATGATCATAGATGAAACCTTCTTAGATGTCGTAGGACATAGTTGTAGGATAGTGCTGCTTTAAAAGTGGACAGCTCTCCCACTGATTCTGCTTTATGTCTCCTAGACACATGTAGATATTTCAGATATCTGAAGTTACATAATAAGACTCTGTAAACCTGCCTTTATGCAACTGACACCTCCCCTCAACTTCCTTTTTAGTCAATAAAAAAAACAAAGTGGGATTCGTCTAGGCTATTTTATATGCCTACCCTAGAATAAAAAGATAAATTTCGTGGAAATGTCTACTTATCTGGGATACCCAGGGCTGTTTTCTAAATACATTGGAAACAAATACCAGGCTTTGGAGAGACTTAGCCTTAAACATTGTAAATATGAGTGTGATACTTGTCATAGGGTTAGAATTCAGGGACCTTTTAACTCTCACTCACTGGGTTACTTTTATTTAGATATCTTTTCCCATTCTACAAGAAGGACATAGACAACTTAAAATCGCACAATGATCATTTATTGGCTAATACATAAAGTAGATAGCTAGGATCAGGATGTTATAAGTCTAAGCACTAGCTAACCATTCTGAACCTATGTTGGGCAGCTGGTCATCCACCATGAGAGGAAGCTTTACCTTCCTATTATTCTTGAATATGCTGATCTTCAGTATTGAGATGCCATTTCTTATTCTCTGCCTTTTTTTTTTTTTAAGGTCTTTATACTTTTTCGTGTACATATTTTGTCTCTTGAATTCTTGACCTGCAAGCTATTACCATTTCCATAATGTGTTTAAATATATGCTGCATAGCCTGAACTTTCTCACAGTACACCAACAATTTTCAAAGGAAATCTGAGCCAAAGTCACACAGTAGTGCTGCACTGACACACTTATGACCTTGAAATGATTTAGTTTAGTTTCAGACTATGTTGGGTATCTCCTATTATGTCTACAGATGTCCACAACATGACTGAGCTTCCAAGATATAGATGTTTAACTTCCTGGTTTAAAATTTCTAAACAGTCCCACAATGCTACCATTATGTTACTTAAATCCATATGCATATGAATAATTTTTTTCTATTATCTGTCAGTTCATTAATATAAATAAGTGAAGGGAAGTTGTATAAGTACCTGAGGGGAAGGTGTAAAGATGGAGCCATTCTCTTTTCAGTGGTGTCCAGTGACAGGACAAGAGGCAATGGACACAAATTGAAACACGAGAGGTTCCATTTAAATATCGAGAAGCACTTTACTGTGTGGGCAACAGAGAACTGTAATCGGTTTTTCAGAGAGGTTATGGAGTCTTCTTCCTTGGAAATCTTCAAAAGTCACCTGGACATGGTCCTGGGCAACCTGTTCTAAATGTCCGTGCCTGAGCAGGGAGGTTGGACCAGATGACTTCCAGAGGTCCCTTCCAACCTTAACCATTCTGTGATTCTTTAATCAGAAGCAATAGATAAGATTTTAATTATTTTCTATACCAAATCTACTTATTTTAGAAGTATTTCATATATGAATATTGCTCATGTTATTTGTATCATAAACTTCTGAAGTTCCATTTCATAAAATGGATTGTGGCAAAGTTAGGTAATTAAATATACTTGTTATATATCAGTACTATTTCTAAAGATCTTTTATATCCTTACATGTATCTGTTTGGTCTCTTTACTGTAAAGTAAATTTCAGACCTAAAAAATGTGTTAAGAACCCCAAAGAAACAATGTAATTTACACATTAAACTGATGAAGCTGAAAAGTGTTAGAGAGGATCTTCTTCAGAAAAAAATCCACTATGATTTCACACTTATTGTCCTGCTATCATTATATCATTGGCTGTATAACTGGTAAGTGAAAATTAGAAGAAATAATAAAAGATTTTGCTAAGGAGACTGAAATCATAGTGTCACTCTGCAATGTAATTTTGTCAGATTTCTAATTCTAAATAGAGAATCATAGAATCATAGAGTGGTTTGGTGTACTGGGTCTGGCCGGGATAGAGTTAACTTTCCCTGCAGCAGCCCTTGTAACTAGAACAGTGCTGGTATCACACCACTGTTTTGGCTACTGCCGAGCAGTGCTGGCACAGCACCAAGGCTCTCTCCAGACCCCCCAAAGCCAGTAGGTGGGGGTGGGCAAGAAGTGGGGAGGGGACATCACCAGGGCAGATGACCTAAACCAACCAAAGGGATATTCCATACCATATGATGTCATGCTCGGCAATAAAAGCTGGAAAAAGGAAGAAGAGGGTGGGGGTCTCGTTATGAAGACATCTGTCCTTCCAAACAACCACTGTGGGTATTGAGGCTCTGCATCCCAGGACGTGGCCGAACATCGCTCACTGGTGGGAAGTAGAGAATAACTTGTTTTTCTCTTTTCTCTGTGCTTGTGCACAGTCTTTGTTTGTGTGTGTATATATATATATATAGATATATATATNCTAGATCAGGTTGTTCAAATCCCCATCCAACCTGGACTTGAATGCTTCCAGGGAGGGGATATCCACAGCTTCTCTGGGCAACCTGTTCCAGTGCCTCTCCACCTTCTGAGTAAAGAATTTCTTCCTAACATCTAATCTAAATCTCCCCTCTTTTATTTTTAAACCATTACCCCTTGTCCTATCACTACACTCCCTGTTAAAGGGTCCCTCTCCTGCTTTGTAGGCCCCCTTTAAGTACTGAAAGGCCACTATTAACAACCCCAGTCCCCATAGATTCCAATATTTTAACTCTTCAGTTCTGACAGACACAAACCTCACTCCAGCAATTTTCTCAAGCATTTTCAGTGATGGTATAGGATATCTTCAAGGAATTAGCAGTAATTTATTGGAACATCAGTACTTCTATGAATGCTAGAATGGCCCACTACAGAATACATGGAAGCTACAAAAGAAAATAACAGTGATAAAATTGCATGAGGGAACTTTGCACCACGTTTAATATTTCTTACTTTTCTGAAAATTTACAGAACCAGTTGTTACCAACACTACAGAGGACCGGCAGGTTCTTTTGGGATCGTTGGCAGAATGAGGACTGGCCACAGGATTGTGGTTATAATTCGAGATTTATTATTACATTAAAAAAAAATAACAATCAGCAAAGCTTATCTACAATTTCTAGCACTTATCTTAGCTTACATTTGCACAGGATTTCTAGAATTCTCAGTTACACAGGCTTTCCAGTCACCTAGATGGACCCTCTGCAGACCAGGTAAAATTCTTATCAATCAGAGTGCGATAAAATCATAAGCTAGACGCAGGCTTTAGGTCAAAGAACATGATCCACTCACTCAATCCTAGAAAGAAGAAGATGATGCTGGAGGTGTCCCTGGCCACCAGGGGATCATGGGTTTTGCTGTCCAACAGCAGTTCCTGTCTCAGTCCCACTTATGGCTTGCTGCTGCTCGATTTTATAGACAGTGCTCCCTGTGTTGTTACGCTTCCCTGCTCCAGGACGAATGTTACCATCTCCTGGCAACACAGCACCTGTGTATTGATAACACTGATAGGCTTAATCACCCTGTCAATCTGTGCTCCTCATAAGTTCTTGGTGATCCCGCAGTCGGGTCTTGATAACACTATTGCCGTTCATCCCCCTAACAATGGGTGTCCCCACACCCTGGGGCCAGAGATGGAGAGAGAAGGGGGCAGGGGTAAATATTAACAGCCCGTTTACATATTATGGATATTTGCATTATTGTTGGTTATGCTAACCATACTGCCAGGGATCAGGAGCAGGGGGTACCGGTCACATCAATTTTCCAAACAGGTGCTTATATTACAAGGAAGGGCAGCAAGCTCTGGCCTTTCCTGATTAAAAGCCCTCCAATAATGAATTCAGAGTATTTTACAGGAAATTATAGTCATGAACTTTGGTTAATTTTCAAGGGAATGATTCTCCTTGAACACTATTGAAAAACATTTTTCATCGTAAGTATAGAATAAGCAAGGGATGACAAGCTCAATCCATCTCTCATTTGTCTAATAGAGGCACAGTCTAAGGCACCTCCCTAAGGAATCTGATTTTAGTTCACAGTGGGGAAATATGAGAGACTTTGATCCAGATGGTCTTTCTTGTTCTTATTGGACCTGATTAATTAATTATTGTTTAGCCAGAAGCTAATCCATAAAACACAACAAGGAAGAGGTTTAAGAAGGTTTTTCAGGCACTTCAATCCCTTGCTTACCATCTCCAGGTTGACTGAGGTTTCTGTGTTTAGACTTGTGTTGTAGGTGCAGTGGTTTACTCTTCACAGATATCAAAAATATGCTACAATGTGTGGCTTGAAAGGCCACCATAAGCAGACTGTTGTGGCTCAAAAACTGTAATAGGCCTAGAACCCAGATCACAGAAACTGTTGAACTTCCACAGCAGTGATGAAAACAGATTATTTTTCTATTTTAAGAAAAATCAAGCAATAATCTAGGTGATTAAAGCCATATTGGGGGAGACAACATAAGGGGTTTTCTAGTTCTGAGTCAAAATATACAGATGCATGTAATTGCAGCTTTCGGTTAAGTGATGAAATCCACCTAAGAGTGTTCATAAATGATGACATTTTTTATAGGGTACTGTTCAGTATTCTAACTCATGCTAACCACTGTCTAAGTGTGCAAATATTCACACTTTAACATTTAGAGAATTAAGGCAGTATATCCAGCACTAAAGAACTTTTCTATTGAGGCTGAGACCTGGCTTTTAGTGTATTGCTAAACAGACGAAATTCTATTCATTGGATCTGTCTCTAAGTCTGTTTTAGGGGAAATATCATGTTGTTCCCAAATGTCTTCCTATGGACTCTGAATACAGCAAATTAAATTCAGTGTAAAACAACAGACACCACCTTACCTTTGTGAAAACTTTATGTGTCCATAATTCTCATGACTAGTCTAGACAGTGTATCTTTTGAAAGAAGTTAGAATTTTCTAAGGGGAATCAACTGTATTGTAGGGGAAAAAAACAAATTAACAAAAAAAAATAAAAATCAGCAGTCTGTTCCCCAGTCCTGTGTGGCCAACATGCAATATAGGGGGAAAGTGTATTTGAGAAAGTAATGATACCAGCTTTATGTACTTTGAATTTTTTGATGCACAATCATAAAAAGTAACTCTAAAGTAGAAAAAATGTTTAAAAAGGATTATGATGAAACGAGAAAGGGAGTACATTCATCATTGCTACTTAATGCAGTTCTGTAGTTTGTCTTGCTTGTATTTTTTTCACTCAATGTTTTATCTCTCTAGGCATTACCTATTTGTGTCTTCGTCAGAGATTATCTGAAGTACTTGTCTGTCTCTTGACCTACGGGTTTGTTCATGTCTGTCTGTTCTTCTGTTGAAATTAATGACTGTTTTCTAACACTATTAACATATCAGTGTCATTTGAAAGATGCTGAAAATTGGCAAAAGAAGAATCCTAGAGAGAAGAGAAGGGTAAAGGAAGGGAGGAAATTGTTTCTGAATGGAGTGAACACACAGAAAAATCCTTCAGAAATATTTAAGAATTATTGTCTTTAGTTTCTATGGCAGTAATTAAAATTTTTGGTTCCTAGAAGAATATGTTGTTAGCTAGAATTACTTCTTGACACCACTATGGTGTTTTATTAAGTAACAGATGGTTCTACCCATTTATCTTGTCTATCCTTCATCAGCTACAACAGCAGGCAGTCATGGATTTTACCCTAAAATTAAACAAAAACAAAAACAAAAAACAAACAGCAACAACAACAAAAAACAAAACAACAACAAAAAAAACAAGTTTTAAAAGGATTTAGATAACAAATATGTTCTTTATCTTATTTTAAAGGTATTTCACTGAGAGAAAAAGAATGATGTTAAACTTAACCCTGAGGGAAAGACAGTCTTCAACATATGAGTGATCTTTTGTTTCTTTATCTGTGAGAGAAACAATGATATTTAAACTTGTTTGCAAATAGTGTGTGTTTCACCCTGATGGGAAGCTAAACTCCACAACACTCTCACTGCCCCTCCTCAAAGGAAAAGGGGGAGAAAATAAGATAAAAAAGGACTCAAGGGCTGAGATAAGGACGGGGAGATTCCCTCACCAATTACCATTATGAGCAACACAGATCCAGCATAGGGAGATTAATATAATTTATTGCCTATTGCTAACAGACTAAAGCAGTGGCAAACTAAAAGCAAACCAAAAACAGCTTCCCCCATCCATCCTCTTCTACATCCTCTCCCCGAGCAGCTCAGGAAAATGGGAAGTAGGGTTGCCATCAGTCCAAAATGCTTCATCATCTGCCACTCCTTCATAGTTGCTCTCTTTCCCTCCTCCTTTGCGGGGTCCCTCCCACGGGATGCCGTCCTTCCTGCACTGATCCTGCATGGGCTTCCCACAGACAGCAGTTCTTCAAGAACTGCTCCAATATGGGTCCGTACCATGGGGTCCATCCCTCAGGTCTAAACTGCTCCAGCATGGGTCCCCCACAGGCAGCACCTCCTGCCAGGCCTCCTGCTCCTGCGTGGGCTCCTCTCCACAGGCTGCAGCTCCGGCCTGGGGCCTGCTCCTGCGGGGGCTCCCATGGGCCGCAGCCTCCTTCAGGCCACATCCACCTGCTCCATGTGGGCTCCTCCATGGCTGCAGCATGGAGATCTGCTCCGTGTGGTACCCATGGGCTGCGGGGGATGGCCTGCTCCACTGTGGGCCTCTCCATGCGCTGCAGGGGAACTTCTGCTCTAGCACCTGGAGGACCTCCTCCCCCTCTGTCACAGGTGGAAAAAGGAAATGAGGAATGATAATAATAATATGCACTTCACGTGGAAGAGAGAAGCAGCAATATGATTTATTGATAACAAAGCTTATGGAACCTAACAAAGATTTGATGATGGCAAGGTACACCTGATTATAATTGCAAGATACACTAAATTACACATGATAAAAAAGATGCTATATACTACTCAAAGACACTAATTGAAAGATATTATATACTACATAAATACTTCATAACCCAATACAAACATTAAGTAGGAAACAATAACAAACATGTTAAGAATATTTCTCATATTCAGGTATATTTTTTTTCATTGATGAAGACTCTTCTTGTTCAGTCTAGCATTATACATTCCAACCAACACCAGGTAACATTTTTCAAAAAAGTCACATCTTGGTTAAATAATTGTCCATTATACAACACCTGCTGTTAAAAGTCTCACTTTTTTTTTTGGCAGTAGTACCAAGAGTCTTATGTATAACTGTTTCTTTTATTTAATTTATTGCAAAACATGTCAGGGAATTTCCGTTTACAAAATTGAACAAGGGGTTAATTGGTAGGTGACGGTTAAGAAATAAATACTTGTGATCTACTGAAAGATGTGGCAGATAAGTATTCATGCAACAACATGGAAGCTCTTTTGCTGCTTATTTCTGATAAGAGTACGCTAACTGCAGTTCTGTATTTGTTTATTTGTTTTTATAAATACATCCCAAAATAAAGAGATTCACTTAAAACTATCTTCATCCTTTACATCCAGTAAAAAATATTCAAAATATCATTTAAGCTGTCAGTAATCAAAAAAACTCTGCAAGCCAGATGGTGCTTACATATAGAGACATCATATAGAGAAATTAGTTGCTGGCAATCACTTCAGTTATGAAGGAATCAATTATCAAGTGTCAATCATATTTTATTTATAGATCAGAACTAGATAGATCAACAAGCTGCTAGCTAGCTAGATAAAAGTATAGATTTCATTTCTACTGCCATTTATATCTAAATTTTCAAATGCTTTATAAGTATTGAAGCTCAATCATATTTTGTGGTACAAATCTACTTGTAAGACTTAAGCTAATGTTCATAGAAGAATGTGTGGTTGTGTTTGAATAAGTGTCTTAATCAATCTAATTGATCAAATGGGTATTACTACATATTTTTTTATGAAGACAAAAACATAATTTGAGAATTTTTTTTTGAGAAGGCATTTCTACAGGCAGCTCTGTGCAAGAAATTCCAGCTACACAACAAGTATATGGTGTGTCAAATGGGGCAGTTAAGCTTTATACAAACCTCTAGCTAGCAAATATTGAATGGGCAATTTGGTAGCGAGTTGCCAGCATGCAATTAAATGCATGATACCTATGTAGAGCCACTTAAAATATTTGGGACAGACAGTCTGGAAGATATAACACAGGATTTAAGAGAGACATATGCACCACTGGAACACCAAATGGAGGCCAAGGGGCATTTCAGCTTGCACTAGGTACATATATTTAGGTGACTAAATCTCCCCTTCATTTATCTTTCTTTCTGAAAAGTATTTGTAACATACTCCACACTTCCACAATTCAGAAGATGGTCTTTACCTCATTTAGTGGTACCGCTACAGTAAGAGTTACAGTAATTTTTCATTAACAACATCACAATTATTTTAGATTGTCATAGTTACTTTATCACCTCATTACTGATGGAAATCAGTTTACTTTTGGTAATGAACTTCTTAAAATTCCATATGTAGATTAAAGGTGTAAGTTACTTTGTATTTTAAAACTAGTTTGAAACACAAAAGATGGCACGAAGGTTCTGACATAAACTTTTATTTGCTTTTCTCTTGTGTGGAGAGGCTATTTGTTTCTGTGTATGAATGTTCGCAATGGCTTGAAAACTTCTCTAGAGAACTATATATCATTCACATTCAGGTCACAATATCTTTAGACTATAGAATGGAATACAAACCAAAACTCAAATGGGATAACTGAAGGAGATTCAGGAATGGATAGTTAGGCAGAGAGGTAATAAGCAAGTTTGAGAAGAATGACATGAAAAAAATATGCTTAATCAAAGAGAGGCAGGAAATAGAAATCAGATTATGCTAGCTTAGCAAGTAGTGTGGAATATACCTTTTGGAAGAAAACAGCAATGGGGGTCTCTGATTAGTAAATAGTGTAGAATAGGAAATTGGAAAATAGAGATAAAACTTCAGCAGAAAGTGCAGAGGGATCAACTGAGAAAGAAAACTGTTGTCAGGAATGAACATCACAGAAGTGGGTTGGAATGAAGAGGAAGGAGCAAGCTTATGAGATGACTTGCAGGTGTCATCTGTTCTTCCATTAGTTCAAGAAGCAGAGGTCTGTGAGGTGGATCCAAGGACTCAGCCTTACTGATAAAACATAGAGGTATCAGTATGATTCAAATTCCCATGCAAAATTGTTTCTCAAGGTTTAGCATTATGTATACATTTCTTTACATGTGACAATTCTTCATAGAGTGTGTAGACAGTGATTATCTAGTAGGAACTCAAGGATGTATAAGCTGTATATGATATGTTCTTCAGAAACCTTATTAAAGACATAAAAATATCTAATCACATTGAAAAGAGAGAACAAGACTAACATATAAAATGTGTTCCACTGTTAAATTATCCCAATTTTCAAAAAGGTGTTTTATTTTTGTTTCAAGGTAATATTTACTCCACAAAGAGCAGCAAGGTAGGCAGAATCTTAATAACTTAGTCTTTCCTGTAACATTTCTAGGGTATAATGGTACATGTTAGAAATACATATTTTTATGAGAACAGGTGATAATATTATACATCCAAATTAACATCACATTGGCTACTATTCTCATTTAGAAAAAAAAAAACCTTCAGATTCTCATTTTCTCAGGTGTTTGTGTTCTTTGATGGCTTTGCTGTTGGACAATTTAATGTATTATGCTCTCCTATGATTAACACATCCAAAACAGAAAAGAAAGAAACAAAATACATCCTTGAATCTTGCCTCTTGAGTGAAAGTAGCCTTTACCTCTAAGGAATACTGGTTATTTAACTTGTTTACATTGCTGTAGCAGAAGTTCTGTAAGTGACCACCCCGTCTAAGAGTGTGACACAGTGTGACTAACCTGCAGCACTGATGATTAAAGATCAGCAAGAGACTAAAAAGCTGTCAATGTGTAGTGGTTTAACCCAGCAGGCAGCTAAGTACCATACAGCTGTTCACCCACTCTCCAGAAGTGGATGGGGGAGAGAATCAGAGAAAAAAAAAAAAAAAAGAAGGGTAAAAACTTGGGGGTTGAGATAAAGACAGTTTAATAGGACAGAAAAGGAAGGTAAATTATAATTATTAATTATCAATTATCAATTATAATAGAATATACAAAGCAAGTGATGCACAATGCAATTTCTTACCACCTGCAGACTGATGCCCAGCCTGTCCCTGAGCAGCAGCAGCCCTCCCAGGTCCTCCAGTTTTATTGTTCAAGATGATGCCATATGGTATGGAATACCCTGTTGGCCAGTTTGTGTTATCTGTCCTGGTTCTGTCCCCTCCCAGCTTCTTGTGCACCCCCGGCCTCCTCACTGGCAGGGCAGCACGAGAAGCTGGAAAGTCCTTGGCTCTGGGTAAGCACTGATTTGCAACTACTAAAAGTTGATGTAAACATAAAAGTGTTATCACCATTATTCTCATCCTAAATCCAAAACACAGCACCAGACCAGCTACTAGGAAGAAAATTAACTTGATCACAGCCAAAACCAGGACATGCTCTCTGTCTACTTTGTAGAATTTCCTAACTCTGAATAAACAAATAAATGAATGGATGTAGGTATTCTCTTTCATCTAAAAATTTCCAATACTTTTAACTTCAGTTGTTCAAAGATATGCCCTTTATTTTCAGAGATAATTCCTTATATCAATAGTTGAAAGAGTTGAATCTAACATTTAGATTTAGATTCTCCAGACTTTAAGTGATCACCAATTGTTTTCCACTTTTTTTATGCAGAATTCAGGTAATTATGTTGGTCAAACGTAACTGTTTATAGATACGGAGGATTAAAATTTAGGACAATTCATTCCTCTGTCACTTGGATTCTAAACTGGCTTTGTTTACCTTTTAGATCTTCAGGATAACTGCTGTTTTTGACATTTCTGATAATTGGCAGGTGTTGGGATTCTTTTCTGAATCACTAAAATACTTTTATACAACTTACTTTTATTCCAATGACAAGGATTGTTATCTTCTTCATAAATCTGTAATCATTTAGGAACTGCAGCTATAACCAATAAAGAGTCAGAATTAGAGCAGGTGTTTTACGGGAACAGACCTGCACTTTAAACCAGTGTATACTATTATTTTTACTCAGTTCCAGGAACTAATTAACTAACTAACTAAATAAGATAAAAAAATAACAAGACTTTTACTTAATAGACTGTTAGACATATATCATGGGGAGAAAATTTTGGAAAATTTCTTACCAAAATCCAATAAAAATCAGTTAGGTTATTAAAAAAATGTTTGTCTGAAAGAACAAAGTTGCCACATTTTTCTGGCTTTCAGAATAATCACAAAATTTCCTGTAATTTAATTTCAATATTTATATGATTTGTTAGGGAAGCATCATCCTTTAAAATATAAACAATAAGTATGTTACTTCATTTAGTGTTTTTTCATGTATACTCTAATGATTTACTCTCTTTACATATGACTGATTACTGTTTTACCACATTTCATTAAAAGATAGGCAAATGTCATAGTTGAAGACTACTGGATGTTACAGTACTGGTGAGCAAAAATGTTCTGTACACTGTATTAACTAGCTTAATATTGAATGAGATCACTGGATTAAATTCATGTTGTTTCACGATCCCATGAGGATGTTTGAACAAAACAAACATATAGATATTCAAGCAAACATAATGATCTATATTTGTAAAATTGAAAATTTCTCTTTTTATTTCCTTAGATTTTTGGAATATATATTTACTTTAAGATAGGAGAACTTTTAATTAAATTCTTATGTGCATTGTCCTCTTGCTAAACTCTTTATGTTTCAAAAGTGATGCTAGATACAGTGTTTTAATGAAAATCTATGCTGGTAATTTTTCAAAAGATCTACTATAAAATCTTGTCAGGTTGCTGGCTAGCTATAACAAGTGGCATAGGAGCAAACAAACTCTTTTCTGTTTTAAAGGAACAAAAGGCTGCCAGTTTTTATTTAGCTTTTTCACACCTACCATTTCACTTATTCTAATTCTTTCTCAAGCTACTACTTTATATTATTCCCACTACTACATTTCCTATTGCTTCATCAGGTAGAGTTATAGAAAGGTATAATTCTTGAAGCAGTTATTCATGTTTTACTGAAAAACAAAATTCCTATAGATCTCTGTAATTGGGGGTCATTTCTTCATCCCAGCAGAGGAACCATCAGATGACAGAAAGTAATGAATGTATCTTTTTCTAAGTTGTGGTTATTCTGTATGTCAAATCATTTTTCATCGCCCTTAAGACTTGTCTGGTTTCCTGGTGTACTGGTTCACCATTTTGAAGCTGAATTTGGGGGAGAGGAAAAGAAAATAAACACATAAATAAAAGAGAAATCAGATTCTGTCTCCATATACCAATACAAGGAAATGGAATGAGATAATCAAAAGCAAATGAAATTTGCTAAAAAATTGCTATGGAGATGAATTCAGAGCCAATTGTTTAACTTCTTTCCCAGAATACTTTGATTGAATTATTTGATCAGCCAGTTGCAAATGTCAAAAACAATGTTATTTTTGGTCTTTGCAGATTATAAGTTTTTTTTCATTCTTGGGGTGCACGTTCAAATTAAAAAGGGGAAAATAATTTGTTTATTTGAATGTATTGCTTTGTGATATTGCTATTTTAAGACAGTTAGTTTTTATCATATATTTTTGAGATGCGATGCTAACATCCTTCTCTCCCCCAGCTTCTACCCCAGCAGGGTAGCACGAGAACTAAGACATAAACAACGATCTTTTCCACTGTTTGAGAAGATGGAGTGGGTACAGACTCTAACTTCCCTTCTAACAATAACCTGATGGTCAGGAAATTCTGTAAAGAGATAAATATATTAATTTTGATGAATTTTAATCTTTCTCTGAGCTCACATTTCACTTCTGTGTGTTCAGTAGACAAGATACTGTGTAGTAGGGTACCATTATTAGCTAGTTTCTTTCTCTACAAATTTGGAAAGCTAATAGTGACCTGTGTCCAATTGTTTTGGATTAAATTGTAATCTTCTTGATTGGGTTCCAGTTAGGTTTTCTAAACAAAAAACTCTGAATACCTCAAGACAAGTCCTTTCTTCAGTATTTCTTGCATAAATTGTAACCCAACTTGGTGTTTTTGTGAGATTTCACGCTAACTTACTGAACCACTCCCATGACTGTATAGGGAACATGCATATAGAAAAGAGAGAACATGAGACAAAAGAAGCTAAATATCACAGTGTTTACTGTACTAAAAGCTCTTTTGGATTTACCCTTGGATACCATTATTTAGCAAGGTCTAGACTTATCTGAGAAGCTTTAGGAGATGCAGCTATCAAAGATTTAGGTATGTAGTGAATTAGTGACATATAAATAGGATTTTTCCAAATCTCAATTTTAAGTTTAAGGACTTGAAATAAAAACTAGGATAGAAATCTTGGGGAAGACCCAGCCCTCAGTCACATTTTGATACTGATTCTATTCATGCATTATTATCCTAACAGTCGATTATGACTGCTGGATATCCATTCTGGGTACAATGATGAATTATCTGTTTTGGAGAAACTTGATATTACACTTCTGTGGGAAGGGCAAACTGGAATTTTTTTTCCTTATTTGATTTATTGAATGTTTGCATTAATATGATATTTGTATGTAATTACTTAGTATTTCTATGTGTTAATCACTATAATTGAAAGTTTAATTAATTTTCGAACACCTACAATTTTTTTGTTATGGCATTTTTTATTACCACATAAATCTAAGTGGTGATAATAATAACTATAATTTTAATAGCACCAATGTATAGAAAGTCTGTTTTTATGCATCTGCCTTCCTCAAACCAAATTAACTTTTCAGCACTTCAGCCTTCTTCTTATTAATGACTTTTCTGTGGAAAATAATACAACTCCACTGGTTTTGCTTGATAAGGGGGTGGAGAAGAAAAGGAAATAAAACATGAGGTGACTGCATGCCTTCATAAGAAAATGTTTGTGGAAGGTTAGAATATAGTTTTAATTATTGTCTGCTTTAAAAACTTTGTTTCCTGAAACAATATTTTAAAAAGATGGAAAAGAAACCAGAGGTGTTCTTTCATTGCAAATATGTAGTTAAAGCAGCATTGAACAATGATAAACTGGAACTTCACTTTTTCAAATAAATGAATCACCTTTCTAATAGAGCCCTTTCTTGATTAACTCATTCAGTTCTAAGAACAAGGAGAAAACTGCTTTACTTAAAACATCAGAGTATGAACTCACATATAAGCTATTCAATATTTCACAAAAATCATACTAACTGTGTGTATTGAATGCTGTTTTCCTTACTACTTGCCTTTTATTGAGGATGCTTAAATGACAAAAGTATGAATGGGGAAAAGCTAAATTTATTTTAAAAGTTACAGAACAAATTTTCCTTAATTCTTCCTCATGTGTTTAAATTAAAAATAACCAAGTAACTTGAATAATTGACTGGATATTTATTCCATATTTCCGCATGGAATCCATACAATTTTAAACTAAATCTGGAAGTGTCTCATGCATGATGAGGAGGGGCGGTGGCATGGCTCTCTATATTAGAGAGTGTTTCAATGTTGTAGAGCTCAGGGTTGGGAATGATAAGGTCGAGTCCCTATGGGTTAGGATCGGGGGAAGGCCAACAAGGCAGGCATCCTGGTGGGGGTCTGTTATAGACCGCCAAACCAGGATGAGGAGCCGGATGAGGCATTCTACAACCAGCTGGCAGAAGTCACGCAATCGCCAGCACTCATTCTCATGGGGGACTTCAACTTCCCGGACATTTGCTGAAAATACAATACAGCCCAGAGGAAGCAGTCTAGGAGGTTCCTGGAGAGCGTGGAAGATAGCTTCCTGACACATCTGGTTAGTGAGCCTACCAGGGGGGTGCCCCGCTAGACCTTCTGTTCGCAAACAGAGAAGGACTGGTGGGAGATGTGGTGGTCGGGAACAATCTTGGGCAGAGTGACCACAAAATGGTAGTTTTTTATAGGTTGGACTGGATGACCTTGGAGCTCTACTTCCTTGTTGTGGCCTCATTTTTCCCTACGTGAATGAGTAGGAATGGGTGGTAGTCCTGTGGTTTAACCAAGCTTGGTAGCCTTTTTGTGATGTCGCGAATGCGGGCCCCAGGCAGGCAGCAAACTCTCTCGAGAGATTGTCTGGATGGTAAATGGGTGCTTCAGTGCCTCTCAGACAGGAAACTACAATTACCAACACCCTTCGTGATTTTTTTGTGGCACTAGTTCTTACATGTGTGGTTTGCTGGTCCACCTTTATACTGTTGCTCTTTCCTGGGTCTTGACCTACCTATCCTTTGTGAAGAGCCTGTAACTGTCCTTCGTAACACACCAGCCACAGGACTTATCCCTGCCAGGTTTTGCCTATGCCAATGATGTTGTAGGTCTGGGACTGAGCCAAGGCTTCTAGCTCCTCTTTCTTGTTCCTCATGCTGCATGCTTTCATGTAGAAACATTTCAAATGTGCTTCATTATACTTAGCACCTCGTGGAGGAGACTGAAGGATCTTGCTAGCATGCAGTCCCTCTGATTTTGGTGTGCCATCCCATAGCTTATCACCAGCAAGCCTTGTTTTATCCCTTTTCCCCTTCAAATCTAGTTTAAAGCCCTGTTGATTGGCACTCCTTTTGCACAGGCTAACTCCTGTGCAAAAATATTTTTCCCCTCTGAGAAAGGTGCAACCCATCACGCACCAGCAGGCCTGGTGTTGTATAAACCATCCCATGATTGAGAAACCCAAAATTCTGCTGGTGACACCAATCTCACAGCCCCATATTGATCATCTGGGTCTGCCTGTTCCTTTCAATATTGTTCCCTGCTACTGGAAGGATAGATGAAAACACTACCTATGCATCTGATCCTTTAACCAATTGCCTTGAAGCCCTGAAGTCTCTTCATTGCCCTTGGTCTTCTCTTTGCTACTTCGTCACTGCTGATGTGAAAAAAACAATAATGGATAATAATCAGAGGGCCATACCAGGCTAGTGACTTTTCTAGTAATGCCTCTAACCCGGGCCTCAGGGACTCTAACTCTCCCTATGGGTTGGGTCCAGATGGCATATCAGGCCCTTTGTTCAGAAGTGAGTCACCAATAACCTTCTTTTCTTGGTGGAGGTTGTTGTTATACAGGGGGTAGGCTGACTTGCCCTAGGCAACCCCTCCAACCTGGATGGACCTTTGTCCACATCATCATTTGCCTGCCCATCAGGTTCCAGAGCCTCATACGTATTGTATAAGGGTACCTGGGGAGGTGAGGTAGGCAGGGGTGGGGATTGCCTGTCACTATGAGCAGAAACCTGCTTCCATTCCCCCGTCTCTTAGATCCCCTCCTACTGCCTGGTGGGAAGAAGGTAGGGGATCCTTTGCTTCTTGTGTTGTGGCTGGCTGATGCATCTGTCTCAGGGATGGTAGACTATGATTTTACCAGTCAATCTCCTTCTCCAGCCCTCTGACGTTCCTCAGCCTGCCCACCTCCTCCCAAAGCTCTGTCACCAGGCTGAGCTGTCCTACTTGGCCGCACCTCCCACAGGGGTGCTCACTGCTGCCGTCAGACACTGACAGAAAACTCGGGCCCACCCTGCAGCCTGAGACCTGGATGGCCTTGTGTTCCCTTTGGAGCTCTGTCTGGGTAGCTGCATCGGCTCCTGTGGCTGGAAAGGCCACAGAGGATGCAGAGGACATGGCTTTCTGCTGGGTGGACATCATGACTGGATCTCCTCAGAAGGAGGTTACAACTGCCATTTGAAGTGACAAGGACAATGCCCTCCTGGCATCAGACTCCAGACCAAAACTGAAAATAAGGTAACAATTAGTTTACATTTCTTCATTCAGTAAGGTACCCACACTGATATCAAATGTGAATCTGTCTTGGTCACTCTTTTTCAGAGACTGTTAAAACAAAAAAGAAAACCCAGTTTTTAGAACAAATTTCTGCATATGAGTTAGCAACATTGATCAACATTAACTATTCATTTAAGTTATATTTCTTATTATTATTTCCAAAATTTAGCTTTTTTTTTTTTTTTTTCTCACTTTCTTTCTTTTCACACAGAATCACAGAATCACGGAATGGTTGAGGTTGGAAGGGACCTCTAGAGATCATCTAGTCCAAACCCCCTGCTCAAGCAGGGTCACCTAGAACTTTTCTTTCTATGTTTTGTAGTTTTGGCCTCCTGCATACATTATCTTGCATCTTCCTCTGTAGCATCCACCACAGGCAGCCAACATTTAAAGATAATGATGTGGTTTTCATTTGTTTGTATTTTTGATCCCTTTCTTTGGGATAGACACTGAACAATGAAGCCTGTTATTAAAATGTTCACATGGATGTCATGTAACATTACAGCAAAAATTACTGAAGAACTGAATTTAATGATTAATAAATCATAATAAAATTCCACTGATAAGTTCTCATATGATAATAGTTTTCATTTTGCTTTCATTTTATTGATTATTATTTTATTGACTAATGATTTTTTATTTTATTTATTTATTTATTTTTGTTAAACAGAAATCAAAATTAAACTGTGCTGCTTAGTTTTGATTGTCCAGATATATTTGTCCTGTTTTCGGGTGGGACAGAGTTAATTTTCTTCCTAGTAGCTGATCTGGTGCTGTGTTTTGGATTTAGGATAAGAACAACGCTGATAACACACCGATGTTTTAGTAGTTGCAGATCAGTGCTTACACAGAGCCAAGGACTTTCCAGCTTCTCGTGCTTCCCTGCCAGTGAGGAGGCTGGGGGTGCACAAGGAGCTGGGAGGGAATAGAATGAGGACAGCTGACCCAAACTGGCCAAAGAGTATATGGTATTCCACACCATATGATGTCATGCTGAACAATAAAACTGGGAGGAGTTGGCCGGAAAGGGCTGCTGCTGCTCAGGGACTG